>CAEGAF010198481.1:0-13018 GCA_903067075.1 Micropoecilia bifurca
ACATACATACATACATACATACATACATACATACATACATACATACATACATACATACATACATACATACATACATAAACTGTATTGTACAGTTTGGATTGTGAATTTTAATTATTTGAGGTCTAGAACAAAGGGGATGCTTAGAATGATCAGCTGTGAATTACACCATGTGCTTGAGAAATATGAGAGGAAAAAAAGAAAAATCTGAACTGAATCTTGCAACATGACAATGTCTCAAAACAAACCTGCAAGCCCATTAGGACTGGTTGAGAGTTAAAGCATAAGCCCTGGGCTGAGATCTGGCTCCTGTGTTGATGCTGTGGGGTGACATAAAGCAGAGAGTCCAACCAAGAAACCCCTCTAACGTCTTACAGCTGATGTGTCTATGGAGCAAACTTTCCTCAGAATGGTGTAAGAGATTCATTAACCACAGAAAGTGCCATAGTTCTTTCAACCAAAGCGGATAACATCAGCTTTTGGAGAGCACAGCATCCTAGTTTTTCCTCAGATGCAATTTATCTGTTGCTGAATGAGAAATATAAGTTTTCTTTTGTAACTAAACAGGAAAATTGAAAGTCAGTATGTGAACATTTCCTACAGAATAGTTGAATTTAATTTGAATTTAATGAGGTAGTGTAATTATTTTTGAATTGATGCTACCTAAATAGTTTCTAGCAGATTTGGTTTCCGTTGAGATTAGTTGACAAACAGCCATAAGCACAATTATTATGGGATTTTTATACTAACTTCCACAACTTTGAGACATAACTTTTCCAGCTCAGAGAACCCAACAGTAAGACTGGCTTTTTATCGGGCAGCCTAGTTACTACATTTTCATGTTCTTATTTTGTTGTCTCACTGAAAGCATCCATAAGCCTTATGGTTTTGGATATGTTTTGTTGGTTGTAATATTTTGAGAAAGTTCCTTTTTAGTAATTGTCTTAATCAGTCTTTCTGTTTTACACCTTTTCTCCTTCATCCTCTCCAGGTTTTATATTCCTCATTTTACAAATCTGATGGTCTGATTCTCTGTTTACCTTCCCATGCTCACTGTTTATACCTTGTTGTGGAATTATTGAATACCAGCTTAATTATTAAAAGGTGCTAGAATCCCAAATCTTCCTTTCTTCCGCTCTGTATTTGGCTTCTTTGATCCACTTACCCTTGACAGCTATAGCAATCCTTTTATGTAGGTTGTAATCCTGTTGTTGAGAAAGCTTAGAAGTCAGTTTTTACTTAGCTTGTTTTGGTATGAGAGGCAACATTTTTATCAAGAGTTATGTTAGATATAAGTTCATGGAACCGTTATTATATTCAGACATTTTTTCACTCATTTTTTCTTCACAGGCTTTGGATTGTTTAGGGACTGTCTGCGATTCTAGGTGTGGATATCAGATGGACACAGTTACAGTAAGACATACTAATATTTAGAGTAGCAATCACCTTTCTAAAGTTTGACTTTTAGCTTTATAGCCAGTTTCATCAGAATGTTCTCAAAACATTAAGTAAAATATGTGTTTAGTCTGGTCTTGTGCAAATATACTATACTCTCTTTGCATGGTATATTTGCTATACATGATATGCTATTCATGACGTATTACAGAGAAATCTGTAGCATTTGTCATCCAACATGTTATTAACTATAAGTGCCTTTGAGTGCCAAAGCAATTTTTCTTGACATCAGAATGCTGCGCACTCTGGGCTGGATGCTTATCAGAATCAGGCACTTTGGTGCAGGGTTACACTAGTGTATTAGATGGATACGACATGCGCTTTAAAGTCACTCTGAAAATTATTTTTCAATTCCAACTTTGACATATCAAAACAAAAATAGTGTTTGTGAAAGACTTCTCCCAAAAACATGGTGTACAATAAAAACCATTAAAACTGTACATGCACAAAAACACCGACATGTTTGAAACTGTCCAAGTGTAATTCTTTTTAATATCCCAATAAAGATGGCATCGATCACACATGAGGGAATCCCAGACTCCCTCCTTGAGATGCCTCCAAGTCGACGTTTTAATGTTGCCCACTGTTTAGTTATTATAAATAACTACAAAAGTTTCCATTGGGAAATGATCAAACTGGGGTTTTTCCAAACTGTATGCATGTTTCCACAGAGGCATCCTGTTTCCAGAGGCCCTGGAAACATCAAGCCCAGAGGATCATCTGGGCTTGATGGAAACTCTGGTTTCAGATAGATCTTAGCAAAAAAAACACACAAAGAAAACAGGTACAGCCAGTTTAACTCCTGGCTGTTAGGGATGATGTCTTCACAGCAGCCCTCCAATGTGCATTTGGGCTGTGCAGCAGTGCAGCTGCTCAGGCATTTTCACTTTGCTTCTTATTTTTGTTCTGTGCTAAACCACAAAAGAAATATTGATCAGTTGAATTTGAGCATGAGATACAATTTGTGTATAGTTACAATGGTTCTGAAAATATATATTTATCCTTTGATGTTCCGTTTATAATGGTATGTGTGCAGATGACACATATTCTGCATGTGTTATTGAACCATTCAGCTCAGCAATTTCTTACTTGGATGTTGAGAAAAATGATGTGTTTCATTATAAACTCTTCTGAATACCAATGTGAATCTGTGTGTCATTCATCCTCTCTATTTTCAATTAACAACCAAAGATCAAAATGTGAAAACGTAATTCGTTTTTCTTTTTTTTTAATTGTATACAAAAAAAAACATACTGTGATATTTTTCTTTTCTTTTCCAAATTTAGAATCTTAGTCTCAAATAAAAACTGTGGAATGAACAAATGTGTCACAGGACTGGATCTGATTTTAATATTTCATTACTGGGGCTTAGAGACACTGGTCATTATGTTGAACACATTCAGTGTATAATTGTGCAAATATAAGTTACTTTGACTCGTACAGCATTGATACATGAGTTAAAAATTTAAGCAACCTACCACATCCTTTGCATAATAATTTTAAAAGGCAAAAATGCCTTAAATGGCTTATAAATTAAAAAAGAATATTATCCATCCATCCATCTCTCCATCCATTTTCTGACGCTTAATATTAAAGAACCATTTAAATTCTATTTATTAAACATAATGGTATATTAAGCAGTTTTACTGCCAGAGTGTGTGTGGTCAGTACATCAGAGTTACAAAATACTTTACACTGGCATATAGCTCATAAAATACACTTTTAAATGCTTTTATTAATTCATAAGTTACTGAATGACTTGGCACCAAATACATTAAAGATCTGTTGTCGCGTCAACCTTCCAGACCACTCAGGTCTTCTGGTTCAAGTCTACTTTGCAGGGCCAGAACCAGAACCAGAACCAACCAGGGAGAAGCAGTGTTCAGTTTTTATGCTCCTATAATCAGGAACAAACTTCCAGAAAACTTCAGAACTGCTGAAACACAGTGTTTCTCTCCAGCAGCAAGATGAAACTTTTACATGTATTTTTATACATATATTAAAAGTAATAACTAAATATAACATGAGACAGTTTGTGACAGGCTCCTCTGTCTCTTCCCTGTGGTCCTACAGCCATCTGCAGAAATGTTTCCAACAGATTATCTGCCCTAATGTTACACTTAAAACAAGTATGTAAAAAAAACTATTTTTTAATAAAAGTTTTTTTTATGCAGCATTAAATAGAGGCTAAAAAAAAATCCAGTTGTTTACAGTTGTTTTTGATTTGTAACAATGGGAATGTCAAAGTGTTTTTCAACCTGTCATCGTTGCCGCTGCAGTGTAAAGTATTTCTTCTCGTTTGTTGTGTTATTTTCTGTCTAACCCTGTAAAGCACCTTGAATCGCTTTGTTGCTGAAAATGTGCTACACAAATGAAATTACCTTACCTGGCCTTTCCTCTTCAGATCATGTCGAGCATGGAATATTTTGATGCTCCTTTCCAAGCACGGTAGGATATTCATCTGCGGCATTGTGAAGAATATTTGTATGTGTGTGTGTGTGTGTGTGTGTCATGCCAGTGTCGAATGAATCCTAAATCAAATTTGTGTGTGGTTCCAGTGCTGCCATGATTGCATGCAGAACAATTTCCAGGTCAAGCAAGCCAAAGCAATGAAATATTCAATTCAAATTCAAGCCTGGGGCCCATTTTTCCACTTTGTATTGTTTGATCCAAAACTAAAATTGAAAATATGAAAAACAACCCCTTTTTCAGTTTTGGATCCACTTAAAAAACAAGAAAAAATTATGACTTTGACTTTTGTTCGTCCGCTTTGTTTGTTGTGATGTAATCCAAAGAGACCAACTCACGGAAACAACAAGGTTTTCAGATCAAGCACGAGGAAAAAGATAAACTTGTGGTTATTGTTTTTACTGTACTAACCATCCAGTCTATTCATCAACTGTTTGCCACCACTGATTTTAGAGCTCAACCTGCATGAGAATTTATTAATTGTTTTTGGACAAATTCAATCAAACTTTCCATAAATATGACTTCTGATTTACATAAGAGAAATTATGCTTTTTGTACCGTTCTGCGTCATTATTCATGGCTTCCTCTGTCTGCCTCTCAACCTACCTACCTTTCTATGTCTTGTTTTTTTTCTGCATCTGTTTATAGTTTTAGTTTGTTTTTTTATCTTGTAAAGTGTCTTAAAATGTGCTAAAAATACACTTTAGTATTATAATTTTATACTTAAAATGTGCTTTATTGGCAATCTCAAAAGTATCATGACTTATCTTATATAATGCATGGATCTTCTTTTGTTTGTTTTGTTTTTAATCTTAAACCAAGTTCTTTCAGACACAAGCTTTCATCTATTAAAAAGAGGAAAAAAATGTGACTTATAATTAAAAAAAATATATAATTCCATCACAAACTTTTCAGAATGATGTTAGAAGCTCAGAGCATTTTTTTTCAGCAGGCACAGAGCCGGCCACTATCGCTATTACAGTCGAGCTCAATCATTACTGTTGTGATTCTCGGTTTTTATAATTTGCTAATAAAATGTGCGATAGCAAGAGTGATAACTGTGAGCTCGACATCTGCTCGGTTGTGTTACTGTGTATTTGTTACTTTATTTTTCATTTTCAGACATAGTTTCATAACATAAAAGTTGGATAAATGGAGCTGAGTGGCTCGCAGTGTCGCTCCATCTGCTCTGCAGGACGGCAGCAGAGCCTGCAAACAAGCGAAACTTCAACGACTGTCTGTTTGATGCGGAATAAAAGTTTAATTGACACAGAAAACCGACTCTCTGATATTCTTGATATCTGATTAGATCATCAAAAACTCAAAACTACTACAAGTCAAAAAGGGTTTGCAGGCAGAGAGCCAGGCCAATTATAGCTGCTCTACCACTGTGATCTTACCTGCGTGTCCATCTGCTCTGTGGGATTTACACGAAATCCTATTGAGCTCAGCGGCCGGCAGCCAAGATCAGAAGGTCTGAGCCAATCATGACAAGCCATCAGCGCACGCTAAGTTTGTCTTCGCCAGCAAAGTCCAAGGTGCTTGAAAAGGAATCGTAGCTCTGAAACTACGACGCACTCATTTGATGATCAGATGGGGAAAGTATCCCGTCAAGCCGCCACATCTGCAAGTGCGGCGAATGCGGCGCTCAAACGACGCCGCCATGTTAAAAAATCGAGATGGCGCCGCGCCGACCCAATAAAAGCGGGATTTCTCTTCTTCGTTAGGAGAATATCTGAAGACGCTGCTGCAGAGCTCCAGTACAAAGACTCACAGCGAGATGGGGTTTAATGAACATTCAAAAGGGTTTTTGCTTTCAACAAAAAAGAAGTTGTATTATTAAACCTGAATATTTACAAAGATTTCTTTGTCTCAGCTCCTCCATCTGTTTTCTTCTGGGTATTTTATGACTAAACTGAATGAATGTAATAAGACTTTAAATTACTGTTGGATATGCTTCATCTGATGTACTACTGATAAGAAGCTTTTAATGAAAAAAAAGAGACAAAAAATCCATTTCAGTTAAATCCTCTCAACGAGGTAAAACTCTTGACATTTCTTCTGCTTTTGCAAAATGTACAACATTCCCCTGTTGCATAATCAGCTATTTGTGCTGCTCCCTCTTTACTCTCTGTATTGACATGAAGATCAATTTGTACTAAACGTATTTATCCTCAAACTTGCAATCAGCTTAAAGTAATAGGAAGGAATAGCAGTACTTCCTGTGCAAGTGCAGTAACAAACCCCATAGACAAAGGTCTAGTCAGATGTCTTATGAAGTAAGAAAATTATTTAACTTGTATGTTTTTAGGATTTCATGAGTAAACAAATTTGCCACCCGATCTGTGAAATGCAGCTTTAAAATGCAACTTAATATTTTTATGCAGCTACATAACAAAAGCGTAATTTGGTGGATATATCTTTATGGCAGAGCATGAAACTCAGCACAGTTGGATCATTTACACTGCTTGGCAGTGGCTTAATATCCCTTGAACATTGCCACCAATTGTAATTGTTTTTAATGTCGCATAACTAGTAAATAGGCCCTCCTCGCGTGTAATTTGATTTTAGTACAACAATTCTCTGACGGTCTCAGAGGTTTTTTAATAATACATGGGAGAGCGAACAGCAATATGAAGGAAAATAAACACAGTTAAGTTATAAACAAAGGACAGATTAAAGCAGAATTAGGATGTGAAACAACTAAGGAAGCAATTATCTATTACACAAAAGAGGAATGAGAATAGCAGCAGAAACACCATGACACAAAAAGAAAACTCTGTCTCCCCATCTGGTTCATCCTTGCAAATAATACTCCAATTCCTAAAAGCGCCATGTTAATCTTTTTAAGCGAGAGCAATTAAAAATAAACAGCATGTGAACAAAGGCTGAACGGACATTTTAGATGAAAAGATGTTGTATTACTCCAAACGATTTCAATTTAAACTCACAATAGCGCTCAGGGACAAAGAGCTGAGTTTTCTAGAGATGCTGAGTTTGTTCAGTATGACAACTGGTATGTTTGGACCGACCAGGTGGGAAATTTCAAGCCTCGAAGCACCAAGTCAACTTTACATATAGCAGCAGAACGACTGATTCACTTCATAAAATCAATTCATTAGGAGCAAAAAGAATTGCTGAATGTAGAAACACTGAAGCAGCATATCAAGAGAATAAAAAAAAAACAAGATTAGGGAAAAATCTATTTTCCAAATCGTCATTTACTAAGGAGACCACCACCAGTTCCCAAAACTTCATCAGGATGAGCCAGAATTCTAGAAAACAATTTAGAAAAACCTGTGGGAGGATATTCAAAATATTTAAATAAATTCATAAAGTTTAAATGCAATTATTTAAAAAAAAAAATACTAAGAAAATGTTTGTAAATCTCTGAATTGAAAGAAAATGTATCAGAAAACAGAAAGATGTTCCATCTCTGATTCATTTTCAGAGATAAAATAAGATGATGTGCCTTATCGTGCAGCGTGAAGACCCGGCTACAAGCACAGGTGTGCTGTAAAATATGACAAATATGTGAAATATTAAAGTAAACATACAGCAGACACAATAGAGAAAGTTTTCCGGGTTGTGATCTGTAAAGAAAATGCGCGCACAGAAAATTGCAGAGAAAGCGATAAAAACTGGATCTCAGACTGAACGATAAAGGCTTACATTTTAACAAGACAACTACCTGGAGCATTGCAGCAGGAGAAAACAGAAAGGGCTTCAGGCAAAAAAATGTCATGGAGTGACTGAACAAGAGTGTAAATTTGAACTCCTTTCTCTAGTGAACATGGGATCCATGCACACTGTCATACTCTGACTGTTGCGTTGCTGTGCCTATCAGGAAGCAAAGCATGTTAATTAGCTCTTAATTCAGGTTTGCCTTTGGGCTTCTTTGACTAATAAACCCTTGAGGATTTTTGATGAGGAGAAATTTCTGAAAGTAGTGCTTGTTTTATACTGAACAAAGAACTGAAATTTTTTAAACTAAAATCTAGCTTTTGTCTGACAGCAATAAACTACTTTGCAGATGTCATGTGTCAAAAAGAATCACAGTATGATGGCCTCTACAGTAATCATCTGTTTACAGTAATCAATAATGAACACAACACATGAAGAAAAAGAGTATGCATAAAGTCAAAAAAATTGCATCTAAAAGTTGATTTTTAAAGGAATCAATCAGGTCTAGCTAAGAAATCCTAATAAAGTTCACTGTGCTATTAGTTGTGTCTGCTTCATATTGACTCAGATTTTTAATCAGTTCTGCATGTGGTGACCTGAAAGTCAAAGGTGTCAGTTACAGCTTTTATAATTTTACTTATTAACTTAAATATACAGTCTATACAGTTTTTAATAAAAATTTTAAAAAAATCGAACAACTTCTTGTGAATTAATAATAATAAAAAAATAAATAACAAAAAAGTGATTAATGTTTTCCAGTTTGGTCCAGTTTGGTGAGTCATTTAGGATGTGTTTGTTTGTTTGTTTGTTTGTTTTTTGTTGTTTGGGAAAAAAAACATGTATAAGTTAAAGGGCACAACTGAAACGAGAGGAAATAAAAGCAGCGATAATGTAACTTTTATAAAAATATGTTGTTTTTTAGATGTTTGTGTTGTATATGAGAGAGGTAATCTGTGTGAAAAATCTAGCTCCTCTGCATGTTCCCTGCTGTCCTTCAGCCATCTACACACCGCTCCCGGTCAGACACAACCAATCAGAGGAAGGAGGAGGGTTTTAGCGCTGTCAATCACACTTCCATATGGGCTTCTCACAACTGTTTTCTTACTCTCTGCTAATCTACAGGTAGTTCACGACAGCAGAGCTTGCTATAAATGCTAAAGCTAACTAGAATTGACACCAATGACAGAGAATAAATAGTTTTTCTGGAACTTTTAAGTTTTTTCTCCACCATTAGAAAGCTGAGGATGGGGCTTTACACTACCGTCAGTCATTCATTCATTTATTCGCACGCATTCACACAACGATGGAGGTAAGTTACGTCGCAGCCACGGGTCAGTCTGACAAAAGCAATGGTGCTATTCTGTCAGCGCCTCTGGGCTTTCTTCTGCTGTTTATGTGGTGCAACATGGTCGTTGTTTGGCCAAGAAAACAGCATCAAACTTTACAAAAGTGTTTCATTATGTTCTGTTGGTAGAGAGTAGTATAACACAAGTTCCAGGTGTTTTTATTGTTTGTTCGTTTTTATCCAAGTGGCTTCAGATTTGAAGGCAAATGTCATAGTGAATTTTACCAGCATGTAAAATTTGCTACCTACTTTGTTTCTTAGACGTGACGGTAGAAAACAATTATCATCTCAAACAATTTCCCAAAAACAGCTGCTCCTACTTACAGCACACAGAGAGTTTACACTACTTATTTAAACACAGACCTTGGATAATATCCGACTAATTTCTGTTTTCTTTCATGTGGTAAAATAAACAATATGTCTTTTCTGTCCCGTTTTAAACTGGCTGCAGTGAAAACCAAGTCAGTGTTATCCACAGTCAGACTCCTCTTCTTTCTCTTGATATTTTTTGATGTAATTAGACCTTCTCAGGAACCAATTTATGGGATTCTGCAGCATTTCAATGCCGCTGACTGGATGCAAACTGTCACTGTTGTTCATAATCTGCAAGATGCCCAGCAGAAGTCAAATCCTTCATAGCTCTTATACCATATCATCTTCGATAGGAGGATCCTTTTATTTTCTAAGTATAGTAAAAAAGGAGATGTAAAGCAAAGCAGCAGCTGCTGGGATAATTACACAGAGAGAGAGAGAAACATCCACACTCAGAAAGGAAAGAGAAGATGAGGAATGGCAAAAAACATGAAAGAGAACATTATATTTATCCTGCCTGCCACCGTTAAACCCATCCAGAGCTGGAGCTCTTTCTAGTTCATTCAGTGGAGCAGATGTTAATAGCTTAGCAGTGCTAGGCAGTAAGTGTTTAATTAGGTCTGAGGGAAAATGATTTATTAAACACATCTGGGCCAATAAAATATCCCATCCCTGGATTCCTTCTTTTATGACCTGGGATCTTGATTCTTTCCCTAGAACCAGAAAAACAACCATCTTAGGTCTTCAAAACCAGAATGCCACACACACACACACACACACACACACACACACATGAACTCTCCATGTCCTGAAGAGATGCCTGAGGAACATCAAACAACAGCAGGTCTAAAAGAAGAGCCTCTGTCCGTGATGAACTAGTGAGCTCCAGCGATTCTTGCATAAATATCGCTCTGGATGAGACTCTTCTTATACGAGCTCCGTTTCCTCTCACACATGGTGGCTGGTCGTTTTGTCCCTTCAGCATTTCAGAACTTTAAAACGGAGCTTTTTTCTTGTCTAACACTTTCAGGAAGAACCTTATCAGCTGAACCCTCCCGTCTTTTCTTTCCTCGGTCTTTACTTTTGATGCAGCTGATAATGGTTCAGCATTTGAAAGAGATGGATGCATACATCAGGCTGTATACCTTGTTTTTGTGGTCATTTTGGGCCAAAATCAACATAAAGCCATACATTAAAATAATTAGACAACCCTACCAGTCCTAAAAAGCTTAACAAGAACCAAACAGCCGACTGTAAAGGACTCTAATAATGCTTTGGAGAGACTTTTAGCATGCTTTAATTGTGTTCAGCATGATTTTAATGCATTTTTTCAGTGTTTTATGGATTGCAGGGCAGAAATGCAAAGTCTTCTCAAGTGTTTTTGGTCTAGTTTCTGATTCAAATATTTCCACATGCTTGAAATAAGACACAACTAACTTACAAGTAACCTTTCAGCAAGAAATAAGGGCTTGTTTTTGTTCAACAATTCCTTAATATTGATGAAAAAGTACAAGCTATAAATGAAATAATCTGCTAGTGTTAAATGTTAAAACTTATAATATGGGAGAAAAAAGGTGCTTTTGCTGTATTGTTCAACCCTGTGTACACCTGTGTGCTGACCCACCAATCAGGAGGCAGCTGTGGGTGGAAAGACACACAGGCAAGAGGGGGAAAAGACCCGCTTGTTCAGGGCTGAATGACAAGCAGCAGAGGCAGAAAAAAGGCAGAGAACAGAAGAGAGAAGGGAGGAACGGCTGCAGAGAGAGGAGCAGAGGCAGAGCAGTGGACATCAGGGAGCGGCAAAGTCTGGGGCTCTGCCCTCACAGTGAGTATAAGAGTATGTATGCTTATTTCCTGAACATAATTCATAAGAATGACTAGTTCCCTGCTTTGTAGTACATTCCAACCATGCTCTGCCTTCTGGCAGAGTGTGAGGCCTTTGAAAAGGCTTGGACAGCTCTCTCTGGAGCCGAGTTGAACTTCTAGGGTTTTTGAACACTTAATCTGAGTTTCAGTCTTGCAACTCCTTTTCAGTATTCGACAACTTTGTCCTGGTGGTGTAAGTAGTTTCATGTCCTCCTTATCGTAAACTTTCAAACCACATTTTGCTTTTTTTCATATCCCTCTAGTCACATTTTGTAACATTAAATACAAGAGAAGACAAAAAACACACATGTAACAGAGGATCAGAGAAGAGTAATTCATCTTTTAGAAAGAGGTCTTGAAGGTGTAATTCTATTTTTGAAGCTTCCCCAATGACTTGGTGGAATGTTCTGGAACAGGATGCAGGAACCAGAACCAGAGAGGATGAGCTGGTGGATGAAACAGCAGCCGAGGTGCTTTATAATTAATATGTGAGTCGATAAGTTAATACTTCAAACATGTGCTGGGTATTCTGTTAAGAACCCATCAAATAATAAAAAAAGAAAACCAAAAAAATAAAAACTTCTGATTAATAAAATCTTTCTCATCATGCCTGAATGCAACAAGACCAGTTGCAAAATTCAAAAAATGTTCACACATTTCTCTTAACTTTTAGCTGAAATCAAGCGGTAGTTTGTACCAGAGGAACCATGAATAAATTTGACACATAAGATCCTGATTCATGCATTTTATTTTACTGCAGCCTTTGGCATCAAGATAAAAAGTAATGTACATGTACAGTAGGCAGTCTGCAGTCAAAACTCTCCGGAGTGCAAAGTATTTCCTGGATAACCGTCTGAGCGAGCAACCGCCGTCCTGACTGAAAGATATTCATCAAGACGTTTTTTTACAGAACAGTTTGGGACATGGGCTTAAATGTTTTGACCAGGAATCTGAACGAGCAGCTTTCAAAGACACTGCGACACCTCACACAAATATCAATATCAATATTCTGATCCACAGAATCTAAATTAACTCTCAAAAGATTTCTGTTTTGGTTTTGGCTTCAGTGGCCGGGTTAGTCCTTACCGTATGTTGATTCAGGGACATTTAGATCCACAAAATTAAGGATTTTTCAGGGTGAAACTCATAAGAGGAAGGCTGTCACTTCCAAGGCTCATCTGAGAAGAATCTTCTGCTTAACGAGTCAGTAGGAACAAAAATCTAAAATAGATTGAGAAGTTAAAGGGAGAGAAATTATTCACATGTATTAACTGTAAATTCTTGCAAGTGAAAATGCTGAATGCGTTGTGGAGAAACTAACTTATTCGATTTGTCCAAATTTCCTGGAGCCATAACCCAATTATTTAATCATTTGTGAAGTGAAGGCATTTATAATCATTTTTACTGGTAAAAAAATAAAAATAATAATAATAATAGAAAAATTGAGAACTACTTGAATTACAGTTTAATCATCTTCTAACGTGTCTTTGCGTTTTGCTCTGGGCGGTTTGATGGTCGAAGTCCAAATAGACGCCAAGACCTTCTCCTCATGAGTCACAGCGCTGAAGTCCACCTTCTTCAGGTTAGGCAATACCGAAATAATGTGATTCCTCAAACACAGTAAAAGGCACACACATTAGATTATTTGACGTAATTTATATGTCAATTCAACTCAATGAATGCGCTTTGAGATCCATACAGTCATTTTCTAACACCCTTGTCCCTTAGTGGGATCAGGAGGTGCTGGTGCATATCTCCAGCTAACGTTCTGGGCGAGAGGTGGGGTCACCCTGGACAGGTCACCAGTCTGTCACAGGGCAACACGGAGACACACAGGACACACAACCATGCACACACACACTCCACACCTACGGAGAATTTAGAGAGACC
>CAEGAF010198482.1:0-10088 GCA_903067075.1 Micropoecilia bifurca
GATGCGACTGTTTGTCACTGAGCGTAACCTGAAGCTGCGGCGAGCCTGGACGATGGCGATGTAGCGGTCGGTGCTGATGCAGGCTAACATTAGCATGCCGCTGTACAGGTTGACGCTGTAGGAACCACGCAGCAGCTTACAGGCCACCTGCCCCATGGGCCAAGAGTGCAGCTCGTTGTAGACGATGAAAGGTAGAGCCAGAACGAACAGCAGGTCAGCGATGGCCACATTGAGCAGGTAGACGTCAGTCATGGATTTGGTTCTCTTGTAGAGGGCATAGGTGAGGATGACCAGGCTGTTCCCCACCAAGCCCAGGATGCAGATGATGGAGTGAATGTAAGGACCAACCACAACGTTCACACTGTTGTTGTTACTGAAAGAACACGGTTCAAAACCAAGATCACCGTAGTTGTCATCATAATCATAGGCTTTAGGAGTGGAGTCACTGGAGACATTCATTTTGTTTCGCTGAAAAAAAAGTAAAAGTAAAGAGAAAGTTTATTGTTCATATATTAAAATAAGAGAATAAAAAGCATGCTTTACCAGTCATTAAAAACTTGCAGGTGGCAATAATGTTAACATTAAACGCAAGCTGAAGAAGAGTCAACAAGTAAAAACATTCCAAGTATAGTCAGATTTCTTTTTAAATTTTTGTCTGTGTATATATTGTTTTCAATTGATATCATGAATTAATAATCAAGGTGAGTACAGACAGAAAGTCAGTGAAGAGCTGACAAAAGTTCTGCATGAATCAAAGCTTTGGTTTTTGGCAAGAAAGACTGAGAAACCTTTTGAGATTCCCCTTAATGGTCTGCCATGGTGCCATGGTGGAGAGGTTTGGGTGTATCCAGTGATCCTGAATATCATTGGGACATTCAATGAAGACCGTGAGCCATGCTGTCATGGGCTTCATGCCCATAGTAGAGCCACCTAAGTCAGACAGGCTCTAGTTAAGGACCAGACAAAGCGCAGTCCAAAGACCCCACATGATATGTACAAGCAATGGCCCACTCTGGAGCCAGGCCTGGAGGTGGGGCCTGCTAGGAAGCATCTGGTGGCCAGGCTTCCACCCATGGAGCATAGCTGGGCACAGCCTGACAAGAGTCCTCCTAACCACCGGCTCACCAACTGTAGGAGGGTCCAAAGGGGTCAGGCGCAGGGTGAGATGGGTGGTGGCCAAAGGCGAGGACATTGGTGGTCTACAAAGCTACAAAAGCTGGCTCTCTGAAAGAGCCTGGGCTGGTGTGTGAGGTTGAGAGGTTGAAAATAGCCAGTCTCACCTCAACACATGGCTCTGGAACCAGTCTCCTTGAGAGGGGTTGGATGATCTTTCGCTCTGGTGTTGCCCCGGTGTGAGGCACCGAGCAGAAGTGGGCATACTAACTGTCCCCCAGTGCTGGTGCCTGTACATCTGTGTTCACCCTTGTGAACAAGATGGTAGCCTCCCTCCGCCTGTGTGTGGCGGGACGGAGATTGGCCCTTCTGGCTCGGGTGGTCATTGGGGCAAAAGCCTCCCGGTCATGGGAGGAGTTCGGAGATACCATGGAGAAAGACTTTCTTGTAGGCAGAATACTTTGAAGACTCCCTCAATCCCACCACCATGTATTCCTTTGAGGAAGCAGTGCCTGGGGACTTTAGGTCGGGCTTCTCATCTCTGGTACTAGGATCACCGAGGTGGATAAGAAGGTCCCAGGGGTGGATAAGATTTGTCTAGTGTTCCTTAAGGCTCTGGATGTTGTGGGGTTATGATGTCTATGCAATATTGCGCAGACATCGAGGGCAGTTCCTCTGGATTGGCAGACCTGGGTGGTGATCCTCCTATACAAAAAGGAGGATCACCTTAGAATGTGTTCCCACTACGGAGGGGTCACACTCTTAAGCCTCCCTGCGAAGAGCTATTCAGCGGTTCTGGAGAGGAGGGTCCATTGGATAATCCGACTTTGGATTCAGGAGGAGCAGTGTGGTTTTCGTCCTGCTCATGGAACAATGACCCAGCTCTACTCCCTCAGCAGGGTCCTGGAGGGTGTGTGGCGGTTCACCCAATCGGTCTACATGTGCTTTGTGGACTGAGAGAAGAACCGTGTGGAGAGAAATCCAGGACTTTGTGGTACCAGACCCTCCAATAAAGGCTGTTAGGTCCTGGTATGACCACAGTCAGAGTCCAATCCGCATTTTTGGCAAGTTCTGAGATTTTATGAGTCATTACAAGTACAACCTTAAGTACTGTGAGCTGAACCTCTGGCATTTTTCTGAATAAATTAGACGTATCTGGTTACAAAAGGATATTGTTAAATAGGTTACGTGATCAAATGAGTGCAGAACTTTCTGTGCAGATGCTTCTACTTCCTGTAATTTCTTCCTCTGTTTTTGGTTCAAATCTGTTAACAGCAGAAGCAGCAGTTTTCTCATTATAAAGTCTCATCAACAGGAAATACGTACAATACCATCGAGCCACTGCTGCAGCTACAACTTCATAAAAACTGTGCTTTCAGGTATTTGTCACTGACACACTTTTCCGCCTCCACATTGCCAGTTTGTGACTAAAAATGTTTCTCATTTGACTTTCTGCCAGCTTAATTCAGTGTGATGGAAGAAGTTCAAAAACCCTGACGTTAGATATTTAAATGATCTGAAATGTGCCCAGAAACTTCTGCGTTTGAAAAGGTTGGTTCTGCTGGTAAAGAGTGTGGAGGCATCAGACAAGGACGTCCCAGTTGTGGTTTGAAGAAGGTCTGAAGGTGTGATGAGTCTGTTTTTTACTAGTGTCAGAGCTGGGAGGAAGTTTGCAGAAAAGAGGTCAGCCTGACTCGGAGTGACCCAGTTCACGAGTGGTTTCTTTCCCTCCCCAGCACAGATCAGAACCGCAAATTACAAAACTGAGAGAATACAGACTCTCACGGTTTCACATCTGGGGAAAAACCAAAAGATGAAAACATGAAAAGAAGAAGAGTGTTATCTTATCGTCAACTTATTTAGTTACTAATATAAGGAACATTTCCTCATTTATTCCAGAAGTTCATCAGCTTTTTAAAGCTCTGTGACCTTCTGAAGAGGAAATTTCATGAATGCACAGACATGAGTATAATTCATGGAACTGGTTTGTTCTTCATCAATGCAGCTCAATTCAAGTCAATGAGATGATCTGTGCAGAAATAAAAGCACACGTGTATTTCCTCTGTTACTTTCCTCTTTTTTATTTACTTCTATCAAAAGTAATGGTGCAGTTTCTCTTTTTTGTGCATGACCTGTGCTGCGTCTCTCACGTGCTTCAGATGGGAAATAAATATAACAACCAGCTGAGTTCATCCACATCAGCCGACAGACAGAAAACGGTTCCTTACCATGTAATATTTGACTTTCAATGACTTCATCTGCTGCACTTAGATACACTGAAAATCACTAAATGGTACCAAGAACTTTGTCTACTTTATACTGTAAATATCTCAGTACAGTTACTTTCACATAACTTCTCAAGACACAGCAGCTTGTTGTAAGTTAACAATTCATGACTATTGAGGAAAAGTAAAGTAAATGTCTTGTTTCCAATATTTCTCTTGTTTTGTGAATCCAAGGATCAAATCAGCCATTCATGTATCTATTTAAGATAATAATAATAATAATAATAATAATAATAATAATAATAATAATAATAATAATAATAATAATAACTGTTATTTTAACGTATTAAAATAAAATAATATATAATATTTAATTACTATTGTTCATTATTTATTATTAATTAAAGTAATATCATTATATTTAATTATTATTTGTATTTTTAATAATAAAAATAACAATAGCTACTATTATTAATATTTCTATTATGTCATAATAATACTTATTATTATTATTATTTGTTGTTGTGGAAATAATAATAATTAATATTATATTATTATTATTATTTATCATTGTATTGCTCCAATCTTTGATGTCTAAACAATCATCTGTGAAGAAATGAACAGGAAACTGTTGAACTAAAATCCTGAAAACGTTGGGAAACTGAGCCTCACCATGAAACCATCACATTCAGTTTTCATCTTTTAAATGTGAAAAAGTCGACCCAGCTTAGAGCAGTGAGGTCAGTTTGTTCTTCCTTGTGGCTGAAACAACATTTTAAATTTGAGAAGTCGGTGAAGACAAAAGTCTGTCCATTGAGCAGAAGTACAGATCAGGAACTTGAGGCTTTTGAGGAACTTTCACCTTTTAAAATAACTTTAATTCTCCTTTTAGATGGATTATCTTACTGCTTTGATAAAATATTGAAACAAGCATTAAAATAATTTATGTTAAAGAGTCACAGGAACGTGAAGTTCTGCCCAGGTTGGCCTGACTGCAGCCTTCAGCTCGTCTCATTTCTATCATACTTTTTCCTTCCACTTAACTTCCTGTTAACATGCAATGTCTTGAATCAATCTGTGTGGCTCACCCTCCTTTTTCCACTTCCTATGAACGTCGTCGAAACTCAAAACAATCCTTTGATTCTCCCTGCTGCTCATAAACTTTGTCTTTCCACTCAACTTCTTATTAAACTTGAGTCGTTATTCCCATCATTACTTTGTCCAAAACATTTAATTTCTGTACTAAGATTCCTTATCAATTACTCTGATGTAACAATTTGATTCAAATTTTACTGAAAATGAAACAAATGACTGATCCATGTCTCTCTGTGTCTGAAGCCACTTCATCTTCAGGCCAAAGTCAAATCTAAACCTTGATGATGTAAAACTGCTTCAGTCTCACATGACTGATAGAAGAACCTTCACAAACTGACTGGTGTCCTTTCATGCTGCATCACTGGACCAGTTCTAGGTTCACACAGTAATAACACAACTTTATTTATCAATTTAGTCTCAAAGATTCATTCTTGTCTAAAACCTGAATCCATTCATTTGTGTCCATTTGATCTGTTTGCGCAGCAGAACCCGACCGACCGACTTCTCGTTCTGGTCCATCCAGAAACATGAATCGCGTTCAAAGCTGTAAATGACTTCAGGTCAGTCAGTGATTGAGTTACAGGACAATGCCTTCCTGTTTTTCTCTGGTTCAGAGCTTCTCTCTTCACAGCAGAAACTAAAGCCGGTCAGGACCAGGAGAACTTTGGTTCCTCTTTCCGTTACTTCAGATCAACCTGTTTCCTTTAGGCTTCTGGGTTCCCAAAGCTAAAAAAGAAAACTTCTTCACAGACATGATGGGAACCAAAGAGTAGCACCAAGCACGCAGCTAATGTTAGCATTCCTGCTAAACAGACCAGCTACCGGAGCAGAGAGCCTGACTCATTCACCAGCTTATTATGCTGCTGTCAGCTTAAATAAAGAGCAGAAAGTCTTATTATATAATCCATCCACCCATTTTCTGTACACACTTTGTCCCTAATGGGTCATGGAGGAGCTGCTGCCTCTCCAGCTAATGTTCTGGGTGAGAATTGGGGTCACCTGGACAGGTGGACAGTCTGTCACAGGCAACAGAGACACACACACACACACACACACACACACACACACACACACACACACACACACACACACACACACACACACACACAGGGACAATTTAGAAAGCCCAATTAACCTGACAGTCATGTTTCTGGACTGTGGGAGGAAACTGGAGTACATGGAGAAAACCCACCATGCACAGGGAGAACATGGAGACTCCATGCAGAAAGACTGGGAATTGAACCCAGAACCTTCTTGCTGCAAGGCAACAGCTCTACCAACTGCGCCACTGTGCAGCCCGCAAGTAAATATAATTTTAAAAATCGATTAACAATAAAAACTTTAATAATAATTACAATAAGTCTGAATCAACAAATATATGTAAAAGAAATACATAAGAACTAAAATCACAATAAAGAATAATTAAATATATGAATACCTGACATTGTTTCAGCAGCAGTAAGAATAATTTGTGTTTAAAATTAAAGCTGAAACGTTTTTATAACTGGGAAAACGTCAAACTGTTTTTACTCACGTTTCACATTGTTTTTATTTTTAAGTCAGTTAATAATTAACTGGTGGCTTTAAACCACTTCTCTCTCATTTCCTCGTAAAGTTCAGGTTAAACAAATGAACAGGATAATAAAAGCTGCTCAACATCAAACAGGAGAAACAGATTCTGACTGAAATGCAGGAATTTTGTTCTTCATTTGGTGGATTTGATTAAAACAAAGTGAAAGTTGTGCAAATGATCAACATGTTTAACCTTTATGCCACATAATGAAGGAAGGTGTTAAAAAACTGAACGATGCAGGAAACTGAGGCTCTTCTCTTCACAGCTGCTCTGAGCGAAACATTTATAGATGCTACTGTTAATAGATTAGATTCAGAAGAACCTCAGAGACAAAATAATAAAAATAAAGCCTAATGTGAGTCTTTTTCCACCCAGCCGTCTCACAGACTCAGTTTAACCCAGGAACAGAGTCAGAGTCGCACCGTCGGTTTCACTGATAAACATCTGTGGTCTGCAGTGTGAAAAGGCTTTAAATAGACGTGAACTCGACGACATCACCAAGACTTTAGAGATAAAGAGATAAAAGTGAGCAGCTGTGTGGCGGCTGGCGTCACCTGAGACGTTACATCATGACCTGAACGACAACATGGAGCTTCAGGTCAGAGACTCAAACCTGGTCGTTCCTCATGGTTCCACTCAACTTCACATCAAAGCATAAAGCAGCAAACATCTAAAGTGAAGCTTTAAAATGTTGAGTTTAAACCTCAAGAGTCAAAGATTAAAGAACAAAACATGTTTGTAGCTCACCTTTCAGCGGAGGACAGAAGTACGGCTGATGTTTGTGATGCAGTGGTGAGACTGATGCTGCTCAACATCACACACTGAACCCTGCTGATAAAAGGGAAACGCTGTGTGTGTGTGTGTGTGTGTGTGTGTGTGTGTGTGTGTGTGTGTGTGTGTGTGTGTGTGTGACCTGCAGCTGAAGTCTTCCTCTTTCAGCCCCAGCAGAAGTGATCTTTGCTTTGTCCTTCCAGTTTCCTCCTGCCGAACTCGAAGCTTCACGTTTATTTAAACTTGCCTCACTTTATTTACGACGCGCCGCAGAAACTGATGTCTTATTTATGGCTCCTCTGCAAACATTTAGGAGCTTTTAGCTGAGACATGATCCATCAGCGCAGCGTCTGGTTCTGACTGGTCTGAAGAGCTTTCTGAGGTCCGAGCTCATCTCTGGCTCAGCCTGTAAACATCAGAGGCCGATTAATAAAACATGCAGCAGCTGCAAAGCGTCCAGCGGCCAACAGACCAGCGACAGGAACTGACTCTTCATCAGACAGGTGATCCGTTTCACAATAAAACAGAACTGATTGGTCAATGTTTTCTATTTAAATCCAGAAGCTTCTAGTAGAACTTTCTGAGGTCTGGACTTTGACTAGGCCGTTAAATCAGACGTCCCCACAGCACCGTACCTCCTTTAGGGCACCAGCAGTTTCCTGTCTGGTCACTGCTGTGAATTTAGATGCATTTTTTAAAAATTTGGAATAATTTTATTTTATGTTAGGTCATCTTGATTAATGCTATTTGTTATTTAATATCTAAAACTTAGGAAACGTAATGTTATGGAGTGCTTTTATTTTGTAATTGCACATTAACGTTTGGCTTGAGTTGATGATTAAATGATCACATCAATCATCATTAGTGAATGATTTATATTGCATGAGTTTATTTTGAAATCCTACACATTTAATTCAAGGAGCGTTTACTTAGTAAAATTAATTTAATATTTTAGTGGAAAATATTATTGTGCATGCTTCCTTGATTTTGGCAACTTTCAATAAAAAGTAAAAAATTATTTTCTGAATGACTTATTTTGAAGTACATCTCTTCTATTTCCTTGTGTCACATATATTTCTTATTGTTAAATAAGAAATATATGTAACTTATATGTAACTTATATGTAACTTATTTACTTTAGCATTTATTCCACAGACCATTAAATGGACTAACCTTATATTAATATTAATAATTTTGTCCGTAATGGCCTTCCGTACGATTCTTTGAGCTCATTAAATTTCCTTCAACAGGAACAGAAACTTTCCCTCCAGGTGAAACCAGTAAAACAAACTTTTATTGCTTTAATCAAACTGTACAGATTTAAATATCCAGAGGGGAAGAGGTGCATGCTGGGAGCTTCAGGACACGTCCTCCATGTAGTCGGCTCCGTGACTCTGGCTGATCTGAGAGACGCTCAGGTCCAGCGTTGTTTCGTCGAGCTGCGCGGCAGACAGACAGACAGACGTTCAGAGCTGACCTCAGATCAGACGCTCAGACAGGAGAGGGTTAAACCTTGTCGCTCGTCTCCGGTCCCTCGATGGAAACTTCCTCGATCTCCTCGCCGATGCTCAGCTCGCCGTTGGAAAGGTCCGACCGGTGGCTGCAACACAGAACCTGCTTAGAGCTGCAGAGTTTAAGTCCGTTTGGGTCAATAACGTGTTTCTGAATCTAACTTGTCAACCTGAGTGAAGTTGGAACCTCCAACTTGTGCCGCTGTCACTTTAAAGACATTAATAAAAGCTTCCAGAGGTCATCAGAGGTCAAACCCCCCCCCCGCTTACATTTACAACATCTAACACACTGGGTGTCAAACAGCTCAGCTACGTTTGTGCAGCTAACAGTTTGGTTTGTGTTGTTTGTGCTGCTTTTGCAATGAAGATGAATTGATGACGTCTGGAAAAACGTTTTTATTTAAATCTTTAAACTAATAACAGAAAAAACTGAAATTCTTGCTGCACAGAAGTTTGACGGTGATGTTGTTAGACGTGCAGGAGGTGGGAGGGAAACTTCACTCGGGTTCCTGAGACTGCAGCTCTTCCTAACCCTTAACCCCTAACCCTAAACCATGACCCTTAACTCCTAACACTAAACCCTTAACTTTTAATCCTAAACCCCTAAACCCTAAAAATTAACTCCTAACCCTAAACCCCTAATCCTAAACCCTTAACCCTTAACTCCTAATCCTTAACCCCTAACCCTAAACCCCTAAACCCTTAACCCCTAACCCCTAACCATGACCCTTAACTCCTAACCCTAAACCCTTAACCTTTAATCCTAAACCCCTAAACCCTAAAAATTAACTCCTAACCCTAAACCCCTAACTCCTAACCCCTAACCCTAAACCCCTGAACCTTAACTCCTAACCCCTAACCTTTAACCCCTAACCCTAAACCCCTGAACCTTAACTCCTAACCCCTAACCTTTAACCCCTAACCCTAAACCCCTGACCCTTAACTCCTAACCCCTAACCTTTAACCCCTAATCCTAAACCCCTGACCCTTAACTCCTAACCCCTAACCTTTAACCCCTTCCCTGACTCCAGCTTCCCAACATCTCAGCCTCCTCACCTGTTGAAGTCGTCATCATATTCCACGTCTTCATCTGTGGAGACAAAACGTTCAATCCGATCGTTAGACTCAGTTTCCTTCCTGGAACTAATGGAAGCAAAAGGATGAAGCAGATCAAACGGTTCTGACCCAAATGCAGAGACCCGGTTCTGGGAGACTTGAAATATTTGTCTTTGAAGTCGTTCAGCCCTAAGAAAGAGAAAGACGTGAAGTTCAGACACTGATTCTCTAGAAACTCAGGGAGGAAGGGAGGAAGGAAAGGAGGGAGGAAGGAAGGAAGGGAGGAATGAAGGGAGGGAGGAAAGAAGGAAGGAAGGAAGGAAGGAAGGAAGGAAAGAAGGAAAGAAGGAAGGGAGGGAGGAAGGAAGGGATTAAGGGAGGGAGGCAGAGAGGAAGAAAGAAGGAAGGAAGGGAGGGAGGGAGAGAGGGAGGAAGGAAGGAAAGGACGGAGAGAGGAAGGAAAGAGGAAGGGAGGAAAGGAAGGAAGGAAGGAAGGGTGGCAGGAAGGATGGAAAGAAAGTAGGAAGGAAGGGTGGAAGGAAAGGAGGGAGGAAGGAAGGAAAGGAGGGAGGCAGAAAGGGAGGAAGAAGGAAGAGAGGGAATGAGGAAGGAGGGAGGCAGAGAGGGAGGAAGAAAGGAAAGAAGGAAGGAAGGAATGAAGGGATGGAGGAAGGAAGGAAGGAAGGAAGGAAGGAGGGAAGGAAGGAAGGAAGGAAGGAAGGAAGGAAGGAAGGAAGGAAGGAA
>CAEGAF010198483.1:0-41847 GCA_903067075.1 Micropoecilia bifurca
GGAGAGACCAATTAACCTAACAGTCATGTTTTTGGACTGTGGGAGGAAACCGGAGTACCCAGAGAAAACCCACGCATGCACAGGGAGAACATGCAAACTCCATGCAGAAAGGCCGGGGCCGGGAATTGAACCCAGAACCTTCTTGTTGCAAGGCAACAGCTCTACCAACTGCGCCACTGTGCAGCCCTTAGAAATTCAGAAAAGACTAATTTTCTTTTCTGATGTTATGACTCTTCCGGGTCATAACATCATGCAGGATTCAGTGACGCTACTGCACAGGAGGTTGTTTTTATGCTCGTTTAAAACTTAACTTCAAGGTTATTTTCAGGGTTCTTGAAGAAAACAGTCGAACGCTCGAGAGGGTCGTGGGGACCAACTTCTGATTTCCTTTGTAAGGTGGTGATTGTGGCGCTCTAGTCAAGTTTTACTTTGGCTGTTTGGGGGGGGGGCCGCCCCGGCGGCGCGCGGGGCGGGGGGGGGGGCGGGGGGCGGCGCCCCCACGAAAAAAAATATAAAACAACAATAATAAAAGAATAAATGTTTCATTTCAGCTGAGCAGAGCCACAATCGTTACAGGCCAACATAAAAGAGAGCGTAACTGAAAACGATACTTGGGTTTTCGACAAAATAAAATCTTTTAAAAGCGTTTTCTTGTACTTGTTTTCATCTCCTTTACTTTAACAGCATTAAGCATCCAGTACTCTCAGTAGCCACACAAAAATCACCTAAAAAGTGACAAATTGTTCGTACATGTTTGAGAAATCCTTTAATCTCCCGTGGCAACCATTCCATGCAGAAAAAGATTGATGTAACCAAGCACTGCCTTTTTTGAGAGTGTACTGATGTCATCATATGAGCAACTTCTCAGTGAAACGGTGGTAAAAACTTTGTCAAAGGGTTAATAGAGGAAAGTTGCTTGTAAAGCAGGAGCTTCTTAAAGAGACAGAGGCCCAATTTCAAAGTGCAAAATTGCAAATTCAACATTTTTTTAAGCTGTGTTTGATGTATGTAGTAATTTTATAATAGCTGAAGGTAACATAGTGAGTTAAATGTGCTGCAAAATAGCACAATGTGCCTGGAGTATACATAATATTTCCCCCTTAAGGGGAACGAATGCCTGTGGATGGCACTCCATACGAGAAAAACAGATGTCTTGAAGGTGAAACACTGTTGAGTTTGTTTTCTGCACGTCTCTGCAGGTGGGTAAATGGGAGAACGGCTCCTTGTCCATGAAGTACCATGTGTGGCCTCGCTATGAGCTGTACGGAGGGGCGGCGACCAGGGAGGACGACCACCTGTCCATCGTGACACTGGAAGAGGCCCCGTTTGTCATCGTGGAAGACGTGGACCCGCTGAGTGGGACCTGCATGAGGAATACCGTCCCCTGCAGAAAGCAGATCAAAAATCTGTGAGTCTGTGATCCAACATGGACCAAATCATGTTAACAGTGACGAGATTAACAAAGCGTGACATATTTATCTTCACACATGTTGCTACGGATTGTTGCGCTTTTTTTTCCTTCTTCTTCTCCAGCCCATCTGTCACAGTAGCTGAAACTGACCGTAGCAAAAACCGCATCCACGACAAATAACAAAAAACACAAAAACTGGCAGCCGAGTCAATTATGGAGGTTTCTCACGGTTGCTTTACAGCACCGGAGGTAGAATAATTTCACACTCCGACAGTGTGAGAACGACAAAGCCAGAAACGCTAAACAGCATTCACGAGTGAAATCGCCAATTCAGACAGATGCACGTTTTTGGATTAAACACTGTTTATCTCTCTGTTTATGCAGCAATCAGACCAAGGAGGCGGGGATCTACATCAAGCGTTGCTGTAAGGGCTTCTGCATCGACATCCTGAAGAAGATCGCCAAGTCGGTCAAGTTTACGTACGACTTGTACCTGGTCACGAACGGGAAGCATGGCAAAAAGATCAACGGGACCTGGAACGGCCTGGTGGGAGAGGTGAGGGGAAGAGTCTATACATTTTATGACCCCTCCTCCCCCATCGCTTATTTCTGTTTATTCTGCTTGTTGTTGCTCTGACTTTCCACTTTCAGTGTTTAAACAGCACAGATCCGACAGATTTCACAGGCCAACAAATTCAACTCTGCCATATCCCTGAAAACCGTAGCGCCATGTCATTTATCATTTGTCGTGCGAAACATGTGAATGAAGATTTCACCTAATTCACTGTTTGTGGCACTGTTAATAACCTTACCGAGGTTTTATGGCGTTGTGAGAACTGGTGCGGTCAGAGTGTGTGCTGCTGTGCTGCGTTTGGCTCCATGTCAAGTGATGACAGGAGGAGAGCTATGAAATGTTTGAGGTCAGCATGGAAAATGCTCCATTACCAAACAGGCTTTGGTACACAGAGATCTGAAGTCAATTTTAGTCAGTAAATAATTGCAAAAACAACAAATGATGCAGGGGAGGGGATGCAGTCATCATTTGAGTCCAAACTTCAGCTGTTTTCCATTAGTGTCCTTGATTTAATGCATTTCTGCAACTCCCCTTTAAATTTATGTTTAAGCAATTGCTCTATGTTTGGTTGGGTTTCCGTCAAGATTAAATTAATTTCTATATATTTTGATCTGTAATTGACCTAATACCAAACCTCTATGCCCAGTATGTAAATCATTTTCCAGTCCAATCCAAAGTTTATTCCTGCCAAGTATTTAAAAAAAAAGGTCTTCAAATGTCACTTGTTAGGCAGAGAACATATAGAAGTATTGTACTTTTATTCTGCTGGCAAGTGTTAAAGTGACCTTTCTGTCTTTAAAAATATCTCCACTACTTGACAGTACTTGACAGTAAGAGTAAGGGTTAACTTCCCTTACTCTTTAGGAATTAAAGAGGTAAATTAACTACCTCATTAACTACCTGATCAGAGCCTTTCTCTTATTTAAAATGTTATAGCTATGTTTATAGTTCCATTCAGATTTTGGGGTTTTTGGATCAAAAACCTTGGCCCTTGCCAAACGACCTCTTATGTGTTTTACATCATCTTGTTTTCAGTCTGCCAAAACCAATCGCTTTGGTGTTGACAACGTTTCTAATGACCATTGGTTCCATGTCAAGGTTACTGTCAGTAAGTCTGTAGGTGTCAGCTGTGTTTCTGTTGACTGATCTTGGCGTTTTGTTAATGAGGGAAGCAGTAAGCCAATCGATTGTACCCTAAAGGTCGTCCGTTGGAAACATGCTGAGTGGCTCAATGTCTGAACGTTTACACAAAAGACCTTCACAAGTCACGGACATCATACGTCTACCCCCACCCGATTAGGACTATTTCTATTCAATTTACATTAAAACCGACCCATTTAATGTCTCACGTAGAGCCATTATTGTCATCCTGCCAGCGTCTTTAGTGGGTACCGAGCTGTAAATGTGGTCACCTGAAATAAACCCTGGCAGGCAGGCTAAAGGCACGGTAATGCGTCCTGTCCCACAGAGGAGAGGTCATTAGGAAGACAAAGAGCTGCGTTCAAGAACCTCTCTAACTCACAGACACATACATGCACACAGACAAAAACATTTATAAAAGATTAAAAACTCAAGAGAAATGTCTCTCTCTCTATTATCTACTTATCTACCTATTAGTGTAGCTTACCTAGCTAGATATCTAACTATGTAGCTATCTATCTAGCTACATAGATTGTAGATTGCTACTCAGCTAGTTACCTAGCTAGCTGAGTAGATGTAGCTACATATGTGTTACGATATATACCAAAGAAAAGGCTGTACCTAATTTTTTTGGTACAGTCCTTTCAGTTGCAAACACGTACACAGATGCCACATTCTTTAATTCAGTACACATGTGGAACATCCATGTACAAAACTAAAGCAATTATATACTCACCTTGCAACTAAAATGGACCAAAACAACTCAGAACCTGCAGCCACAGCGATTATGGTAAAATAAAGGTGGACTGAGCCAAAGCTTTAGATAGTTTGAGTCTGATGGCTGAAAAACAAAACAGGTTTTGTAACGAATGAAGCTCCTTTAGATTGTGATTCTGAAATGGTCCAGATCTTAAACCAAGAAAAGTGGAGTAATATCCAGCCAGAGCATTGCCACATTCTTATTAATGCCTACAAAAATGATGTAGTGTGTGTGCTTCTTTTTTTTCATATTGCTAAGAAACATTTGTGGAATATTATTATATACGTTATTCTTATTGTCTAATTTTGACACTTTACAGTTTAGGGAAATTCGACAATAAATTCCTTCGTGACATGCTTTCTAAGAATCTCTGAATCGCTGGGTAAAGACTTTCAGATCTGTTATTAATAAATAAGTTTTATGGTGTTGTTGACAATATATTTCTGTCTACCTTCTCTTCCAACGCTGCCAAAACAAGAGTATGTGTCAAACTGTCACAGGGCTGATTTACAGACTGACAGAGATGCTGAGCAAATCTCTCGATGCTTTTACCTCTCGTCAGATTTCAAAAGATGAAAAACAAATACAAAAAAAAGAAAATCATCAAATGCTTTGAGAGGCCCCACACCTTTTCCTGACTTTGTTGTGGAAGCCAGAATCTGTTCTGACTCGTGCTCCAAACCCGTAATATTACAGACAATACACTTTGAATTTTGCCTCGCTGAGAGAGTCGCAGAAGACACTGGTCAACACGCGCACACAAACCGAGACACACAAACGCACGCAGATCCTCACTCAATCATTCTCAATAACACCCACATGGGTCACTTTCATAACACGGAGAGAACAAGTCGTAGGAGGGAGATGGAGAGAGCGAATGGTGAGAGGGGAAGTGAGCACACTGCTGGATCCACTCGTTCGCCTCCCCAGGGACATGTTCGCGCATCCAGGCGCTCACACGCGCACATTCTCCGATGCACATTTAGATCCGTACTTGCATACTCTCCGAGTAAATATGACTGAAAACTTACAAATGCACACAAACAGCAGAATGGCAGATAATTTGCAAGGCAGACGTGTCACATTTTCCCCTGCCTGAAAAGGTCCACTTCACAGGTAGACGAACAAAGCTTCGCTCACGTCTCTTTCTCTTTTTCCCTTTATGACTCACACGGAAGTGCACGGCGTTGAAGCGCACGGCAGAGCTTTGACTCACACAGTCTGTCACACACACCTTATTAACTCAGGGAGACAATCTCGTCCCACTTTACCCCAATGCTTTAAGGCTATGAAATTTGGGTCTAAATATACCACCTGTGCAGGAGAACTGAAGGGAGTTAGGCAGGTAGCGAGAGGCACTGAACCGGCTATTTCCAGCAGCCATGACCCACTGTGGTAACCCACTTTCTTCCTCTCTCCTTCTGTCTTTTTCCCTCTTTCTGTGGCCTGGTGAGCATCACGAGTGTCCACTCTGGAGAGGAGTAGTTTTGCCTCCTGTCGCTACACGCCATGCTGCATCTTTGTCCAGCGTCTCCAGTTTTAGGCCTCACTTTCTGTGGATTAATAACTTTTTTTCCCCTGTTCTTGCTGAACAGGGGAAAGCTTCGCTCTCTTACCTCTCGTAAGAGAGCGTAATGGCAGCGTCTTCATTTCAACAGGTTATGACATCTAACACAGTGATTTCATCACCTATTGGCCTAATGCAAGTTCATGTTGGGGGGAGAAAAAGAAAATGATCTGCAACCACATTTACAACATGGTTTCATCATAAAACAGCAAAGAGAAGCTCTTTATGAGGCAACACAAACAAGTCAGTGATATCCCACTCACACAAACTTTGAAAAATCAAGCCAGCATTGTGGAAACAAACTCCTCAGAATGGATGTAAAGTGTCACACGTAAAATAAACGACAGGCATTGATTTCCCCATCAATGGTGATGAAAATGTATCAGTTTGGTTCACTGGAAGAACTATCATAGGTTGAAGTTCCCCAGTCTGTTCAGATGAACCCGTCCAATGTGTGGTAATGGCAAGAGATTGTGTTTGTGAGGTCCTGCTGTGCTTGGGCCTCAAATATGCCGGACATCTGCTTTCAAAGACTGCATGAGGCTAGAAAATCCTAACACAAGTCATTGTGCAAAGGGCTAAAAAAGGCAACGGTCAACAGGCTCGTCCATCTTTGACGAATGACATCAGCCGACTGGCTTTTAAGTGCACAAACATTCAAACAATAAAATCTCCAGCATTGCGTTTGCCTTTCTTGGACAATTAATTAATAGTGGTGAATCTATACAATCAGCTAACCAGACGACACAACACACAATGCTGAATTTATAAAACTTTTAGCACAGCTAAAAAATAAAAATTCCCACTTTGTGTTTCTACAAATACAATTAAGGTTTCATAAATCATATTTTTAAAGACTCTGTAAACACTGTAGGACTAATTACAATAGAGCTCTAAAAAATCTGTTTTTATTACATTTTGTGTTTTTATGGCATGATAAAAAATTACTTTTACCATTTGTCAATGACCAATTGAAAAATCTGGTATTACACCAGTCCATTGGTGTTTTGACGATTTATCTCTGGCAACAAGCTCCAACTCTTTGAGGTTAGAAGGTCTCCCTAATTCTTTATTCAACAGATTCTTGATCAGACTCCAGTTGAGACTTTGACTAGGCCACTCTAACACATTAAGATCACTTCCTGTCAGGGACTCTTAAGATTCCCTGCTGAGTTTATTTTTCTTTTATTTACTGCGCTTTCTTGACTTAATACTACTCTGGTAGTGGATTCATTTCCACTGTTTGCTTAAACAATGGATTCCGTTTTCTTTTTCTTACCCAGGTTGTGTTAAAAAATGCCCACATGGCCGTTGGATCCCTAACCATCAACGAGGAGAGGTCAGAGGTCATCGATTTTTCTGTTCCCTTCATCGAAACCGGAATTAGTGTCATGGTTTCCCGCAGTAACGGCACCGTTTCACCCTCCGCATTTCTAGGTGAGTAGCAATGATCTGCCGCCATCTTTAAAAGACAAATAAAACCCCTCCAGTTATTGCATAAATCTAGAGCAGGGGTCTCTCGTGTTGATCCTCGAGGCCCGATTTCCTGAATGTTTCATGTTTTCCTGGCTCAACCCACCTGAATCAAATAAGTAGTTCATTACCAGGCGTATGCAGAGCTTGATGACATGCTGAGGAAGTAATTGTATCATTTGCAAAGGCTCGATTGGTTGATGGACATATTGGAAACACGCGGCGCACTGGCCATCGACAACCAGGATGTGCAACCGATGCTCAAAATAGATGCAGGATATGGAAAGGTTGATACCGATGTGCAAAAGTAAATGGAAAAGCAACTTTCATTATCCCAGAATGCAACTGGCAGGACTTTGTACGTGTTGGGCAGCAATTTTAGATGCTTTGTTTAAGTTAGATGAGTCATTTGACTCTGCTACCTGGCTTCCTGGAAATAATAATAAAAAAATGTAGGCGTGGTAGCTGATGAATACACAGCATATCATTGCTTCTCTACATTATCTAATAGTTAACACTTACGTTTGATAGTTTATATCTGTATTACCCTCTTTACAGTCGATGAACTTACCAAATTCGCCATACTTCAGCCATGTTCTGTCTGATTGTTGGAAATTTGGACAAGTCTCTTTTAAAGATAAGGAAATGAGGATGCTTATCTGCTCTTGTCACACCATTATAGGAGAAGTTAAAATCATTATGTCAATAAATACTAAATTGGCAATGAGTGTTTCAAATTACCAAAGTTTTTCTCATTCTTTACTGACATGAATGCATATAAATATAATAACATACCAAGTATTACATTCAAGGATATGATTGACATAATTATGTTTCACACATTGATGTTGCAATTAGATTTCTCCCTCATATGTTATATTACACTGTATTATACCCACAGCTCAGGCATGAACTAGGTCACAGCTACTGTCAATCAATCAATCAATCAATCAATCAATCAATCAATCAATCAATTAATCAATCAATCAATCAATCAATGAAACTTATTTGTATGGTGCATTTCAGCAACAAGGCAGTTCAAAGTGCTTTACATCAAAATTGTCAATATAAAAAGTCACAAAAACATGACACAGTCACCAATGTCAGAAACCAGAAGCAAAAATTACATTTTGTCAAATGCCATCTTCAATACTCATCCAATATGCTGGTCAATCTTTCATTTATTACGGTTCAGGTGCCGCTCTACACAGGTGGGCCTTTAGGCCGGATTTAAAGGAACTCGATGTTTCAGCTGCTTTGCAGTTTTCTGGAAGTTTGTTCCAGATTTGTGGTGGGTAGAAGCTGAATGCAGATCATCCATGTTTGGTTCTGAGTGGCCCATCTGGCTCGTTTGGTTCTGTTATTTCTATGAAAGTCTTCGGACCGCTCTTTGGTTCATTCAGAACTAAATGCTCTTTAGCAGCTGTTTTAGTTAGATCTAAGTGTTTTTGTTTACTTCGCCTCCTTCATGAATTAAAGGACTTAAAAGTGCTTTAGCAGGTGGAAATGCATAAAAATAAGTTTTAGTAAACTTTCCCTGACAAGGTGTTCTAAGTTGCATGATAATTCAAGCTAACTGCTTATTTTTTCTCTTTCTCTTTGCCCTCTTATGTTTCCCACTCCTACTCATTTTCTCTGACGCTCCCTTCCTCTTTTCAATATGACATCCTGCATTTGCATATCTCTCTCGCTTCATTTTCTCTTTCTCTCTGCTGCCCTTGCTCAAGGGAAACTCTTCCTCCCTCCTCATGTTCCTCCTTTCATCACCACCTCCCGCCTCCTTACAACTCCTTTCTGAAATATTCTTTCTGCTGCATCTCTTTCCAACCGTTCTTCCTTCTTTTATCAATCCCTCGTCTTCCTCGTTCGTCTTCCTCGTCTCTGCACCCTTTCAGAGCCCTTTAGTGCAGATGTGTGGGTGATGATGTTCGTGATGCTGCTGCTGGTGTCAGCGGTGGCTGTGTTCGTGTTCGAGTACATCAGCCCTGTGGGCTACAACCGCTGTCTGGCTGATGGCAGAGGTGAGAGTTACCAACTCACCACACACACGCATACACAAAACCATAGCCGGCCCAAAGCATATATGTAAGTTAAGTGGCTGCTTAGGCCCGCCACACCACCAGGGGGTCCCCAAGAGCACTAACCTAACAGGAGAAAAAAAATATATGTATATAGATATTTCAAATAACATTGAATAATGCAAACTAAATGGAATTACACATGGCCAAATTATTTCTACAGACATGTTGCATGTTTTTGTTTACATCCAGACATTTTGCATACACACATACACAGGCATTGGAGGGCAAAAAGACAATTCTTTTACCTGCCATCCGTAGCTGCGCTGTTGTAGTAGAACAGGTCCATTAACTAAATTAAACCTGGAGATGTAGGTGTTATTCATGTAGTGCAGTTCCCCACAGCAAAGGGGAAAATAACAGAACAACCACTCACATTCTCGCTCTCTGTGTCTGCTACGCTAAAAAACAGACTCGCGCTACCATAGCAACTGACAACGGCACTATTGCGTCAGAATCCAACACCAAAAAACGCAAACATTTTCCACACAACGAACAGAACATTGATCTTTATGTTGCAATTATTGAGAAGTGATCGCTGTGGTACATTTGCTACCGCCGCTAATAGCTACCACACCAGTGGTTGATTAGCTAATTGAAACACCTGCTCTACTGACGATCTGTTAGAGTTGATGTGAAGGCCAGTTTTTGTTTTGTTGTTTTATCTACTAAAACAAAACTCACCAAATTCTGCAGTACATCTGCATGTTACAGTTGTCAAAGTCAAGCTAGCATAACTGACCTATCTCTTCCCTCTTCCTTGCTATTTATTTTAGATAAATTCCCCATCACCCCTAATTACTAGAAAGATATTAACACTGTTACTTCCATCACATCGTTTTAATGATATTCTCCTGAATTAACACATGTCAGTTTTGAGAATACTGTTCAACCCTAGTAATTGGTATTTTAAAAACTTAATAAGCTTGCCTCATTCAAAAGGGTTGTGTAGACTTTGTGGCTCCAGGCAAAATGTATTTAGTAGGAGAGAAGGTAAAAATAGTCTCTTTGGATGGTGGAGCATACAGACCTCTGGTCTAGACGTAATCCAATTGAGAAATCTGTGATAAGACGTTAAAATTGACGTTCACTGTTCACTCAGACTGAGCTTGAAGAAGAAAAGAGGATAAAGTATTATCTAGACATATAAGACTGGCAGAGACATACCTCAAATGACCTGAAGCTGTAACTGAATCAAAGAGTGTGAACTAAGGGAATGCAGATTTTAGGCCTCTGCAGAGATTAGCTGTTTTGTTTCCCAGTCATTTCTGGGTTTTTGCAAGTTTCCTAAAAAAACAAACAAGAATGCTAACATTTAACTCAAGATGTCAATCAACTTTTACAGGAGAGAGAGGAATATAGTAAAAAAATAACAGAAATTTGGAGTGAATGCAGAGAAAATGATAGTCGGTACCTTGCTCCATTAAACAAAGAGGCTTAGATGAGTAATGCTCCAACTAGCCATTTTCTCCCAGCGATAGTACAGATGCTTCGCTCCTTCGCAGACGATGCTCCTCTTCTCTGCAACAACACAATCGCAAACTGTGTGTGCGTGTGTGCATGTGTGTGTGTGTGTAGGCCACGCACAAAGACTGACAGGCACAGAAACACACTGCCCCCGCACGCAAACCAGCCGTTCTCACTGACCCAATGCCTTTATTCCTATCTTCTCCTCCTTCTCTTCTTCCTCCTCCTCACCTCTCTGCTCTCTTTTCATCATATGGAGCTGGATCTAAACACAGGTTTCAGCAGAACTCTGCCGCTGCTTCCCCTCACACTGGACCGGCCATTTGCATAAATTTCCATATTTCCTCCCAAAAAAAAAACATGACACCGTGAGGCTAGTTTCGTCTTAGATCTTACCATCTGAACAGATGAGAGACAAAAAAAAGAAGAGGAAAATCAATCTCCCTCTAGTCTATCTCTGATGTGTCTATATATAGACAGTGGTTATCTTTTTTTTTTTTTATCCCTCTCATCCTTCATCATCTGCTGGAGAAGATGAACTTCTCCCCACAGCTCTGTTCTCTTTCGTAGGACTCCTTGTGTTTTTGTTGTTGTTATTGTTGTTGCGTCGTGGGGGTTTGGTGTCATGAAGAGTGCAGATCGAAGTTTGCTGTCAAAGCACCTGACGCAATAATGTATCAATGAGTCCATCGGTGAGTTGTAAAGACTTTTCTGGCTGCGTTCAGGCAGCTCTCCGGCTGGCAGACTTAACAGAGGAACGTTTGGCGCCGCATGAAGTCAGTTTGTCCAAGAACATAAAAAAACAGAAAAACACTTTGCAACAAAATACACACCCACACACACTCACTCACTCTTTCCTGCTCACACACTCCCACACAAACATTAAGAAAACAAAAAAAAAAAATGCTGCGATCACTTATTGCAGTTTAACAGCAGCTCACAGACAAACTGAACAATTTCAATGAGATGTGATTTGTGTCTAAGTTACTTGTATGAATGAAGTGAAGCAATGACAAAGCGTCTTTTTCCTGTTTGTCATGGTGCAGCCACAAAGTCTGATGGATTTATTGGATTTTATGTGACAAAACACAAAGTCTGAAGTGGAAGCGAAATAACACGCGGTTTTGTTTTTGTTTTCAAATAAATACTAAAAAGTCCAGATGCCAGTCTTCTCAAGTCATTTTTACACATTTTGATCGTTCTTCTTCACAAAACAAACTGGAGGAACCTGAACCAGGTCGGCAATCTAGACTTAAAAGTTCTATCACCATATTTTGTGGTAGTTTATTGTGATAATGATAAGTGACAATAAACACTATTTATTTGTTGTAGGGTTTCTTTTAGGTCAATTGTTTGCTTGTGCCACAAATATTGCTCTTAAAAACATTCCCATTTGTATTGCGCTTCTTTAGGACACCAGTCACATAAAGAAGATTGTTTTGTATCACTAAAATACTCAAAATTACTGCATTTAATCATATTTTTAAATGTATTGATATTTATCGATGTACAATCATGTTTTTTAAAACATGATTAATTGGATTTTATTGCTTCAGGTATAAATCACAATCTTATCATGATAAAAAATTTAGCCCGACAAACAATACTTTAAAAGCCCACCTGTAACCCCAACTGTAATTTTCAGGTTTCGACAAATTTTCATTTAGATTACGGTCTGAACTTTAATTAGGCCATTGTAACTCATGAATTGGCATGAACTTAAACCTTTTACTGTCGCTTTCTGCCATTTAAGGGTCGTCATTCTGCTGGAAGGTGATCAAAATCGTACAGTTTCCTTCCACAAATATCACTTTTAATCTTTGATCATTCAGGTGGAGACTTTTTAAAACTTTCTGAAGGCGAATGCTTGTACTGGAGTTTATCTATGTGAATCATAGTAAAGACTTTACTGGATAATGTGAGTTACAACAGATATAAAATGTTATAAAATGAAATAAAAATGAAAGGCCCCACAGTCTTGTGTGTCCTTGTTGATCGATCATTTTAATTCCCTTCTACCCACTTTTAAATTGTAACAATAAAATGAAAACAAAAATAACTATAAATTATTTTGTAATACACTGGTTCAGAAAGTTATCAAAATGTTAAAAAAATTTTAACAAGACTTGCCTGTTTCTTTCAGAGCCTCATGGCCCGTCTTTCACCATCGGTAAGGCCATCTGGCTGCTTTGGGGTCTCGTCTTCAACAACTCCGTGCCGGTCCAGAACCCCAAAGGCACCACCAGTAAAATCATGGTCTCAGTTTGGGCCTTCTTCGCTGTAATTTTCCTGGCCTCGTACACTGCCAACCTAGCTGCTTTCATGATCCAAGAGGAATATGTGGATCAAGTCACGGGTCTCTCCGACAAGAAGGTAAGGCTGAGGGTTTCTATCCTAGAGCGGTCCTGTTGTATCACCTTTAAAAAAAAGCCGTGAAGATTTTTTCCATTTCTTTTCCTATAATTAGTTTCAGAGTCCCAATGACTTCTCTCCTCCATTCCGGTTTGGCACGGTCCCGAACGGGAGCACGGAGAGAAACATCAGGAACAACTATCCAGAGATGCACACCTACATGACCGCGTTCCATCAGAGGAACGTCAACGAAGCTCTGCAGAGTCTGAAGGCCGGGTAAAGACCTCGACATGGTTTACACATGTTTACAACCAGATTAAAAAGCACTGTTCCCGGCAGAAATCAGTCCGGTTCTCCCAAAAGTTTTTGTTCAACATTAATTTGAATTTCGATTGAATTGCGTAAGCTAAGAGACTTTTGATAAATCTTACTTATTTTAGAGGGAATGTTGGTGAATATTTTCCTGGAGGGTTGTCGCCATGCTGTTTCTTAACTTTCTATGTATTTTGGTGTGTCTAGCTGCGTTCAAAACCCATATTTCTAATAAAATAAAATAAAATAGTTTAGTGAAACATCAAGTTGAAAGTTTAAAGTCTATGACTACTCTGAAGCGGTAAAACGATTATTAGATAAATTATATTGAAGAGGAAGTAAGTCAGACTGCCTTGCTGTTGGAGCCACTTCAAGCATTTGACATGCTGATGTGAGTCTTTGCCAGCTGAACATCTGCATATTATGAGATTATGTATGATTATTGGGCCATTGCCACAAAATACATTGATTCTGGAGCGCTATTTAAATGATTTTATGCTCCATCGAAACACAAGGTAATAGTGTGACAAAGATATTTGAAGCTAAAGACTTTTAAATCATCAAAGCTGATGCTACAGTTGTGCCTATACCAGATTATTTTTGCTTAGATGTTACAGGAATTTAATCTAGGGTCAAAGGGTCCAGATATTAGTATGATATTAGTAGGTCCAGAAGAGATACTTACACAAATCTGGATCTTTTTAGAGGAAAACACCATTTTAAAAAAAGCATTTCTGAGAGAGAGCAGCAATTGTTTACCGCAGTAAAATATAAGAATATACAGGATAGAAGAGAAGTGAACTAGATGTGAAGGACTGGATGAGGCCAGACTTGCAGCATAACAATCCAATTAAAATATTAATTACTGAATGCCGTTGAAAACCAGCATTTGATGCGTTTTTAAAATATCTTTTTTCAAAACATCCCCATTTACACCCTTTGTCCAGAACCCTGACTTTCTTCCAGGTACGTTAGATGCAGGTTTTGGGGAATGAGTGGCTAAGTGTATTTCCTCTCTGGGCTGTCTTTTGAAGGAGGGTATCCTCATGTCTTTTAATCAAGTTGTGGAAGCCTTTGGAGCAGCGAAAAATAACCTCTTCCATTTCTTCCAGCTAAGAAACTTTGTTAAAAAAGAAACCACTCTACTCAGGAACACTGAGGTTTCGGTAATTGAAAAACTGTTTTTCGGAACTCGTGAAGTGTCACTTAGTATGTGTTACAAAACATTGAAATGTCATACGCGTCACATATCCACTCTGGCTCAGGCCTGGGGAGGAGAGATGAATATCGAGATCACTGATGAAATGTGGAGCAGTATTTGGAACTCTGCCAGAAAAAATTCCATTTGTAATCGTTCCTGGGAGTTGCAACTTAAATTACTACATAAGTTTAAACTCTTCACTGTGCCCTAAATGTAAAATACATGAAGGCAGCCTCACACACTGTCTTTGGTCATGCCCCAAGGTCCAGATATACTGCGAATCTATTCTGGTAGAGACTAGGAAAATGATCAAAACTAATATTGATCTCAATAAAGTGTCTCTTCTCCTTAGTCTACCAAACAAACATCCAAAATCCAAACAAGAGTAAGTTGTATAATGTCCTAATTCCCTATGCTTGTAAGAATATTTTATTACAATGTATTTCTATTAAGTCTCCTACTATTTCTGGGTGGAAGATGCTTATTATGGAATATATCCCACTCGACTTTCTAACATGGCTTGTCCACTCCTTTTTGGAGATTTTTGGACACATATGGAAGCCCTTCTTGGACTATTCTGAAGGACACATGTCCACCATCATGTCTCAAGCATTTATAAATGCTTAGATGTGGACTATATAATGATGGAAGTATGTATGCCCCCTATCTTTTCTTTTCTTTTTGTCTCCTTTAAACTGCACTGCTGAGCTTTTGTTCTGTTATATTGTTATTAAATGAAAAAAAAATTAATAAACATATCTATAAAAACAAGAGTTTTTTTTCAACACCTCACCTGAATTAACATATCAGGGGTTTTTTTTGTGAACTCTCAACTTGCTCTTGCAAAAAAAGAAGCTCATTGCCAAACAGTAGAAATGAAAAAAACAATCTTTCCTTTGTTACTGTGTCTAAACATGAATAGGACTGTAATATGACCTTAATAATACCTTCACTCCCCCTCTCCGGTTTCCACCGGTTTCCTTTTTGCCAGCCTCAGCCACTGGCAAAAGCAAGTGAAAGTCTATTACTCTTATCGGCGGCTTAGTGCTATTTAGCAGGTTAATTGGAGTGTTGTAGCTGTAGCCGTCTGACTTCTAAGTGCTAATTAATTGCGACCTGTCTGTCTCTCTCCCTGCCGTTCTCTCCGACTCTTTCCCTTCTTTCCCTCAGCAAACTGGATGCCTTCATTTACGACGCCGCCGTCCTGAACTACATGGCTGGCAGGGACGAGGGCTGCAAGCTGGTCACCATTGGCAGCGGCTACATCTTCGCCACCACGGGATACGGCATCGCCATCCAGAAGGAGTCTGGGTGGAAGAGACACGTGGACCTGGCCATCCTGCAGCTCTTTGGCGATGGTGAGCGCAGCTCGCCGCTTCCCGCGCCATTTTTATTCATAAACGCCACTCGGCTTAGCGCTCCCTGCAACTCCATCGCGCGGGAAGGCTGCGCTGATGTGATTAGCGGTTTAGTAGCGCGCGAACGTCAGATATGCGACCGTATTTTAACTGATAGCAAATTCTCAACGACCTTGACGTGAGCGGGAAAGGAAGAAGCCAACATGTTATCTGTTTTAGCGCTGATAACACTGTCCTCGTTAGTTGGGGGAATTGCTTGTAGCTGGGCGCATGAAGACACCGCTGGAGTAAAGCTTGATGGAGGACGAAATTGGAAGAAGAGCATATTGGCAAATTGGCCGCAAATCTGCTAACATCAACAGAAAAAGGTGGTTAAAGTCACTAAAAAGATCATTTTAATGGTCTTGTTACAAAGAAAAATGCAAAAATCAGAACAAAAGCCATGCATTGCTGTTTTTCTGCTCCATGCTAACCGCTGCATGCGTAAGCTAGCTTCTACTGGTCAAATAGTAATAATCAGATTTAAAAGAAGTGGAAGGAGGTCCATAGCAGAAAGTAGCTGAGGTATACAGCAGAAGACATACAGACAATATTTGGGTATACAAAAAAACTGGAAAATCTGCATCAACTTTTAAAGCAACAACATTGAATCCTTCAACATTTAGCTTTTGTCAGTGTGATTGAAAAAGCTGCCTCCAAGAAAAAGTCGACAACGTTTAATCAAATTGATTTTGATCCATTTAGCTAAAACTAAACAGAGCTAAGCTCTGAAAAGACATCATGACTGAAGTCAGGAGCCTCACAGCCGTCAATCTCAGGTGAAAGATTCAGAGAAAATATCTGATCCAAGACAACATGTCATCTGGCAGAGGCACAAAAATAGCTCTGTTTCTGTTTGTCAAGCAAAACACCTGAAAACTCAGAAATATCACAGTGGTCAAAAACTAAAGGTTTTGTTAAGAGTGTAAAGCTGCTGTCACACTGTTTTCAATTGTGTCAAATATGCCGCCATTTTGAATCAGAGCTGCGGCGCTCCAAGGGGGGATTTTTCAACATGTCCAGAAAAATATATTTGATGACAAAACTAAGTATCCTACAATTTTAAATGTGGAAGAAAGGGAGGCAGAAGCATTATTTTCCTATTACTCTTGTCTTCAAATGACAGTAAAATAATAATTTGTAGAATCTATATGTAGATTGACTGGGTTCTTCAAGCAGACAACATACAACGAAATGACAAAGAGATTAAAGTTGACTCAGTTGAAGCCAGATTGATGAGTGAAACCCTTGTTTTTAAGACTTAGAGCTGAAAATTATCTTCTAGTTTTTCTGTACTTCCAGCTCAACTCCCCTGTCAATAAAAATGCAGATTCTTTAGACTTGAATCAAGCTGACTGCTCTTGTTCGAGTGCTACCCCTTTAACGTATCTGCATTCACGCTGTTGCTCCATTCAGCAGCTAATCAACAAATGTCAGCCTGTCATGTCTACTGGCAGCTACCCATGCCGAGACCTTTAAGAATGGACAACTGTGTTCAGATAATTAGTTTATTTATATATATATATATATATATATATCCAATCATCTCCAGATGCGTATTTTAATTCTCCATTGTTGCTTTTCTTTCAAGAAAAAAAAAGTCAGAGAATGTCACAGAAAGTCCTCTGAGGTTTCAAAGATTAAAGGTTTTTGTTCACTGTGCTCACATCACATCAATCAGTGCTTTAGACAGGAAAACGGTTTGAGCTGCTTTCCCTTTAACCCTGTAGAGGACGGATACATAAAGCTGAAGAGGCTCAAAGCCAGGCGGTGTTTTTTTCTACACACTTTAGGTCTCTTCATTTTTGGTCTCCCATTTCTGAATTTGCTGCTGTATTTCTGTAAAATGCAGTGCCTTACGGGTGCAACGACGACGTTTCCAGGACAATAAGTTATCCTGTTTTAAGCTTTTGTCCATCTGATTAGCCAGATTTCTTTAAGAAAAGAAATCTGGCTTTTCTAAGGAACTGGTCTCTGATTGGCTTTGCGACTTAAATGTAAAGTAGATTCAGACAAGGAAAGATAAGGCCGAGCTTTAATGCAACCTGTGATTTAGCTCCGCCGTGGGGATCCTCGGCTTTATGATGGTGCTTGGCTTTTATAAGACTTTACCTAAACTCTCCAGGGTTTCTGCTTTTGAAACGCTGCTTTATTCCAGCTCCAACTTCAGTATTATTGGGTGTCTACAAGTGGTGATTAAATGTCGTCTGAAAGTCGCTCTTTGTACAGATTGAAGCGGTCGAGTACAGCTAATCATTTTCATACAGAAGGTCTGTACCACAAAGTGGTAGTAAAATAATACTGTACATATTTCATCTGTTATTATGGTATCTTTAAGTTTAGATCATTTGTTTGATAAAATTCTTTGTTGTTCTTTTGTGCTTATTATGCGGAATATTTGACCTTTTTCTGCTTTTCATCTATTAAATTGCAACAAACCTTTTATAATAATGCATCGTTACATGAAATAGAATTTGTATGTCGATTGGCCAGGTGAACCAGTTCTCCCAGTATATTTCTCCCTTTTTGTTCTGGGAGTTTAGAAGCCAGTATTAGCTTAAAAACAACCATTCTCAATAAGTCCCCACAAATGTTCAACCTGTTTTAAGTTTATTTAAACCAGAATTTTCTACTTCATAAGTTTTTAAAATGGCGTCAAAGAGGCACTGATGTACTGATTTAAATGTAGTTTGCCTAGAAATAAAAGAAGAAATTTTGAAGTATTTTATCGAGACTGTTAATACAGGTTTTCTATTCTTGTGTCTCAGAGGTTAACTTATCCAGATAGGAAACAGCTGTTGTTTCCTTGCTGTATTTCTCTAAAAACAAACAAACACCATTGTTGTTTTCTTTCTTCTTCTGCTTGTGATCTGACTCACCGTTTTCTTCAACAACCCTGACTGGGAGTGTCGTTCTCCCTGTTGGTTCACTCAGCGCCATGTTCATAAAAGTCTCTGGGGCTTCTTGTTGTTTTGCCAACTGCAACTTTAAAGTAAAAGTGAGTAAAAGTGTTGAGGAATCTTCTTTTAGCTGTAAAACTGGTTTTATGCAGCTACAAGTGGGGGCAGGGTCAGCACTGCATCCATCTACTCCAAGGTTTGAACATCTGGAGAAAACTATGTTGCCTTTTCTGACATCTGATTAAAAAGAGTTTAAACAGTAGGAACAGTCTGACAGACATTCTTAAATGGGCAGTATTATATGTTTCCCAGGCATATACTGTAGTGTCATTTTACAGCATGATCAAGTAACTATGGTAACTTAAGTTGTTATAAAAATGCTGTATGAATCAAAAATGACTTAAAAGAAATTTGACTTTCTAATTAAACACCTTGAAATTGGGCCTCTGTGTCTTTAAGAAACTCCTGCTCTTCCTGAATCTCCGCCTACAGGAAGTCATCAAGCCTCTATTAACTCTTCAATGTTTTTACCAGCATTGCACTGAGAGGCAGCTCATATAATGAATTCAGCTGATGCTCAGCTCCACCAGGTGGTTGCTAATTGCTACTGGCTAGTCTGAAGGAGCTGGGTGGGGGGAGAAGTGGAAGCATGGAAACTGTACGTCTGTCTCAAAGGCGGGGCTAGGTCCAAACAGGCGTTTTGGACAGCCGAATGGTTGCCATGGAGATTAAAGGATTTCTCAAACATGCACGAGAGAACCAAAGCGACACTCCTGGCATGTTTTTGATGAGGGAATGACATTACAACATGATGTAAAAGTCAAGGAAGTCGACCTTTAAGTCGTTTAAGTTGGTTTGAAACATCTTTCAGACCTTGTACTGAAAGCCAGCCCATGCCAAACTCAGCAGCTGCACCCTCTGTATAATCAGGCTGACCCTTCTTGGTACGCAATTAAACGCAGAACAGAAAATGTAAGAGAAGTTTAATGTGTCTGGAGGTTTTCTCGCGTCTCGGAGCCAACTGTGCTGGACGCGCTCCAGCACATTGTGAGCCTCCTGAAACGAGGGCCGTCCGGAGGCCCGCTTCATTGTGTCCCAGTTAGGGGTGCCAGCATAGCTCCTGGTGTATTTCGACACTGGGTGCTGTGTGAGTGCGTGTGTGAAGGCGTGCACACGTGAATATGGGTCAGCCCTCTGAAAGTGAGCCGACGTGTGTGAGACGAGTGAGAAAGTGTCGAGATTCTGTATTTTCGTCAGTCTATGTCCAAAGAGTCTAATAAGTGTTCTCCATTTATCGATTCTAACTTATTGATCACTGGTACCAATGGTTTCTGATCGAGCAACATTTATCACAACTTTTGAGTCACTTGTGTATGTTTGTACGTGAATATGGGTCGGCTCGCTGTAACACTCCCCCTCCATCTCGTGCCACTGCAGGAACCGAGTGGCCCCTATCTCACAACCTCTGAGGATTTCAATGTCACTTTACCACGCCTCGCCGTCCACTCGGCTCCTCGTGGCCTAGAAAGGGATCCGGCTCACGCGGAAAGCCCCGTGGTTCGCTGTGGAGGGAGTGTGTGGGTTGCTTGATGCAGGCACAAGCAAAACTTATACAGAAGAGCTGTCCTACAAAAACAGAAACCTCACGTTTAATTCCAGTTTTTTTCTATAAAATATAAAGTTTTCACATGGCTTGACCTTTTTCTGATTAACCAAGACTTGCTGCATAACATCAGAAGTTCATTTAGTGTTTTTAATCATGCTTGTCTAAATCTGAAGTGGTCCTAATGCCCAAATTATTGTTGAAGATGCTCTTTATGTTCTCATTGCACAAAAGGTTTGATCAGCTTGAAATGGGCCAGTCACGACAACAAATTCTGCTGGACGATACATTATCCCAAATGGTATTGCGATAAATGATAATATTGTTGTTTTGAGACCATTTTCAAGTGATACAAAAGTAACAGATATAATATACACTTGTCAAAGATCAATAAACTTTCATTTCTAATTCTAACTAACATTTAACACTGGAACTGGAAGTCATTTAATGTATCAAATGAATTATGAAGTCTCTGTGAACAGAATTGCCTTTTAAAAAAGGGGCTTGTGGAGACCAATGGACCAGACTGAGGACTTTTGTCATCCAGTCTGGTAGAAAGAGAGACACGAGAAAAATGAACAGTCACGCAAATGGAAATTACTGAGCACATTTTAATTTGTCACGCGATTAATTGATTTATTGCACCATCTTAGTCTGAAACTTTAATACTCTGTGTATTGATTCATCCAGTTCAGGTTTGATCAGTCTCAGTATTTAACAAAAAAAAACTGATGGCCGTCTACATCTGGCGGTGAATTTGTCCTATAGCCGTCCTCCTGATTGCTTCAGCCTTTTTGGTATAAACTCGTACATTATTCTCGTCGCAGTGTTCAAAGTAGAGACTCGTAGTGTGGAAATTACGGTACAAATCAGATACTGACTTCAACGTTGTTAGCTATCTTAGTATTCCCACAAATAGATTGCATTTAGAGAACTGTTCTTACTATCAAAGCAGGTCGAGAACTACTTACTTTCTTATTTGGATACACAAGACAGACTTTAGTTTACTTTTTTAATATCATGAAATCCTTTGCTACACAATCTTGTTACACCAACGAATCAGAGTAACCAACTCTCACTCTTGAGAGACTAAAGATTTTTCTCTGTTCCTCCCGCTGCTCACTGTACCCAGTTAAATCTCTGCAATCAAAGAAACTACCTCACTTAATGTATATCACCTTTTATCCTACTGTTCAAAACATCTCTGAGGTTTTTATCAGTGAAAAAGAGAGTGAGGTTTTCACACCATATCATCAAACTTCCTGTTTCCCTCTGTGTCCATCAGGGATCCAGACTCTTTATTTACAAGATGTGAAGCAACGAATGCACAGCTTCCTTTTTATTCTTCCTGCATCTTAACTTACTTCCAAGTCTACTTAAAAGCAGGAAACCCTGAAAAAAAAAGATTTCTTCCTTTTTTTGTTTGTTTGGACAGAATCTGTTAAATTTTTCCATCTTTTACAGAGCTCAGCCTGGAAATGCACTGTTGTACTGTGAAGAGATTATCAGGAAAATCCATATTTTTAGACATAATTACACTTTCAGAATGAGCGAATTCAAACAAAAGTAATCTCTAATTGTCTCCAGGAGTTTTTGAATTCATCGACAGACCCACAGAGGAGTTGCGTTTTCTGTATCTCTGCCTTTTCCTGACGGTGCAGCCACCACCGCTGACTGATTAATTAAGCGATTCCCACCATGCCTCTCTCCGCTCTGATTAAGAGCAGCTTGTGATGAAACAGAAGGTGACCCACAAACGGGACCGTGAGCTGACGGAGCGGCGTCAGACGCACCTGCAAACATATGCTGGGACCGAAGCGTTTGATGTCATCGACGTGCGCCTGTGTGTGTGTGTGTGTGTGTGCGTGTGTGTATGTGTGTGGGTGCGTGGGCGCGTGTGTGTTTCTGCTGGCTGGTCGTGCTGTGAAGGCCGCTGCCCTCGTCCCCCTCAAACCCTCAAACCGTTTATTAAACCCTTGTTTCATCTGCTGTGTCATCACTTCCACGTCTCAGGCCGTCCCACGCCAATTCTTTACGTCACATCCATCCTCTCAGCAGTGTTTTATGTCCATTTTCCACCACTTCCCAGCCTTTCACTGTACGCCTCTACTGTCTGTTTTAGTGCTCCATCAACTCCTTATGCCTCTCCTCTCCCCCTCCTCATCCATCTCTCCCCGCTTCCTTCCCCCATCATACCATCTGTTGCAGTCCTCACCTTCTCCCTGCCTTCGTCCTTCCCCTAATATTTCCTCTCTACAATGTCATTCCCCCTCCTCCAGGTGAGATGGAGGAGCTGGAGTCCCTGTGGCTGACGGGGATCTGCCACCACGAGAAGAACGAGGTGATGTCCAGCCAGCTGGACGTGGACAACATGGCCGGGGTTTTCTACATGCTGGGCGCCGCCATGGCTCTCTCCCTCATCACCTTCATCTGCGAGCACTGGTTCTACTGGCAGCTGCGCTTCTGCTTCATGGGCGTCTGCTCCGGCCAGCCCGGCTTCGTCTTCAGCGTCAGCAGGGTGAGAGGCCCCGGAGGGGAGGGGGTTCGGGGGGCCAAGGACTGCACCACATCCCGAATATACACTGTAAAAAGATCAAATAAAATCTGCGTATTTAATGGCAGATTGTGGCAAGAAAAATTCATAAAGCCATTTAAAGCTGTTTGATTCGACATGAAGTTTCCACAAATAAATTAATGTACATTTTATATTTGTATATTAACTTTATAGGTTCATGTTCATGTTAGGAATTCACATTTTTTTCTGTAAGTTTAAGTATTTTCTTTTACAGTAAAGCATCGACTCCAGCACCATTTTTAACCACAAAATCAACAATGAAAGTGCCATCTAACGCTGGGAGAAAGACAAAGAAATGTTTTACCTCAGATTTAATGGTGGAGTTCTGGCAACAACAGCAGCCGGCGATTTACTGTAGAAATGTACTATTTTTCTGTTTTTACAGTACAAGATGGTCCAGGCGAGTTGAGTGGTATTCATGTCCTTATATATTAAATATCATGTACTACAGACACTGATAGCATCATTTTAAAACATTAAACTTTGAATTCAAAAGCATTTTTTCAGTAATTTACTTCCTGTAACAAATAATTCCTGAATTTGTTCCACTGACCCTTCAAGGCATATCCATATGATTGAATGGCCTAGTCAAAGTGCAGTTAAGAATCTTTGTCAACCCTTGGAAATTGATGTTCACCGACACTCTGTTCAATCTGAAGTGGATAACAGTTTCAGTCTAAAGACTTCTTGATGTAAAAGTTTGGAATACATTCAATACCATTTTTTTTTTTACCTTTTACAAAATTGTTTCATTTTCCTTTCCCTTTACAGTTACCAAATGTAGAAAAGTGCAAACGAATTAAATGGTTTTTTTAAGGCGCTGTATTTATTTTCCATTTTCTGACGGCCAAAGGTTGGCAGACGTTCCCTTTCTTCGCTTACAGAAAACAATAATCTTTCCTCTAGTTTTTGTTGTGATTCATAGGTGTTCCTGGAGCCTGTGAGGTAAACATTTACAAAATGCTGAGCTGAAATCAATAATTCACTCAAGGAAGAAAAAAAAAAAATCAGCCTCTGAACCAGTGAGGGTAGATTACCACGTCCCGGGAGACCAAAGTCACCTCAAGGTGTTGGATTTGCATCCCGATTGTTTTGACTTGGCTATGGTGTAATTCACTGCATGCCTCTGAAGGTGAACCTGTGCAGGCTGAACCACGTGGCTAATTTACAGCAGAGGAGCCACATGTTGCTGCTCTCTCTCCGTTACCTTGACGAGCTGTGCAGCCAGAAAGCAAAGCTAAAATCGTCTCCACGCTCTCTGATCATGCTTGAGTGCCCAGCTTTCATTACTATCTCCATAATGGTCGTTTTATTTTGTTAATGTGTGTTTGTGCATAACCGTGTCTGTTTACCAGTGCTCCTATGCAGTCTGGAATAATACAGAGCTTCATTATTGCCTTTTTTTTTGGGGGGGGGGGGGGGGGTTTGGTCTGAAATTGAAAAATATTTGTATTTTCAGACTTTATTAGCTGACAAAATGTTGTCTTCACTTCTGTCCTTCCTTATATGTCAGTACTTTCATGCATATTTGTCTCTGTTCTTACCTACTTATCCTTTATGTTCCCTCCTCCCTCTATACCTCCCTTGTGTCTATTATTCCTTTCCTCTTTGCATCCTTCCTTCTTGATTGCAGGCTTCTTTGTGTCTCTTTAACGTCCCATGTTTCGTTGAATCGTTCTGTTCTTTTGTCCTTTGCTCTTTATTTACTTCTAAAGTTGATTAATTCATTCTTTCCTTCCTTGTATCCATACTTTGTTCCTTCTGCACATCCTGTGTTGAATACTCCTTTTTTCGATACCTTCAATTTTTTCATTTGTTTTGCTTCTCTCTTTCCATGTGTCTTCCCTTCATTTCTTCCTTAATTGCGTCTTTCTGTCCATTTGGATGTCCTCGGTTCCTTCTGCACTTTCTTGGTTCCTTCCAGTCTCTCTTCCATACTTTGAGTCTGCTTACAGCAGACGTATCGATCATAAATCCAGTGAATATTTGGGCATTTATATTTTAAAACGACGATCGTAAAGTTACTGGTGATCCGGGATAGCCAAATCTGGAAAAGCATTGAATCTTTCATAAAAAATGTGGAGCAACCCTTGATTTCCATTTGCCTCTCAAACGCCATTTGACTTCTCATTTTCAAAGCCGAGCCGCTCGCTTATGTTTTTTTTTTCTTTCCTTTTCTATTATTATTATTGCATCATTACAATTTGTATGGGTGGCTGGAACAGAGACCAATTAAGCTTTGTGTAACATTCAGCGATCGTCCTTAATGGCAGAAATTACGCCCTTCCCTACCGCAGCCTGGCAAAATGAATGAGCTGTGTGTGTCCACGGCTTCAGTGAGATGATTCAGTATGATAAAATATCATGGGAAAACACTCATAGAAAGAAGTGATTTGTATTTAGAGCACTGGGCAAGAAAACATAAAACAGGAGTTATGACTCTAACATCTCAGCACAACCCCACGTCCAAAGCATCACATTGTCCATGTCTCATTTACTGTAACATTGTCTCCTCAGCTGCAGCCATTTCTTCCATTTTTCCTTCCTACTTTTCCCCTCTCTCTTGTTCTGCTCCTCAGACAGATTCTGTTTTCTTTAATTTCATAGCCTAATCCAATAAAGCTTATTGTTATTGCCGCAATTAACATCTAGGCCCGACGCCATGAGAAATGACATCTGTCACGGTTGGCGTGAGTCACGCAGTCACATCTGTGCGCTCGCCGTTTTCCCTCCCTCTGCAGGCGTGGTGAGCAGCTCTCCTCAGACTCGCCTGGTTCTTCGGGTCCCACCTGAAAACACTCAGACAAATGAGTTGTATTGATTTTAAAAGCCTCTGATGACTTCAGAACTGTAAATGTATTGGAGGTTTTTATCGCTGCGCTCTGCACAGCTCTCACAATAAAGTATTTGGAAGTTCCTTTGCGCGTCGCAACAAAAATGTGTGCAAAGTTTGAACCGTGATAAACAAGGAAGTGCTACACAACCTACAGCCTGATCACTTGAAACGTTCTCTGTGATATCCATGCACGGAGAGTTGATGGTGTTCTTCATCTGTTGTGGAAGGAGAGTCATGCTGAGGTAAAGGTAGAGCAAAAGTATTCAAGTCTTTTAGGGCGTGCCTCTACCAGATTTGCACATCAAATTTTTTTTTTCAGTCTTTGTAACTAAGGATGGGATGTTCTGTTTTCAAATTTTGCCACTGATTCTCAACAGGATTAAGACTTTGGACCATTCTAACACATAATTATTGTTTCATCCTAACTGTTTAGTTTTGTCTCATTGTGTTTGGGATCATTGCTCTGCTGGAAAGTAAAGCTGTGCTTTAGTATTAAGGTTACAAAGGTTTAGCTTTTTTTATTATTTCTAGCAGTATTATCCTCTACACTGCAAAAACACAAAATCATACCAAGTATTTTGGGTGTAGTTCCTAGTAAAAATATATTTGTATAGTTGAAATAAGACAAAACTAACATAAAGGCAACTTTAAGTTAGAGACATTGGAGCTTATTTTAAGTCTCTAATGTTGATGGAAACGTTTTAGTTCCACTGGCAGATTATTTTACTCAGAACATGGGAAGAATGTCTTATTGTGAGTGAAATAATCTGCCAGTGGAACCAGTACTTTAAAAAGAAAGAATAAAGTATTTCCTTAAAACAAGCTTCTATATCTTGCTGGAAAGTTACTTGTAAGTTCGTCTTGTCTCATTTCAAATGTACTGAGATGTTTGCTTTAAAAGCTTGACAAAAATATTCAGTAGGATTTAGTGTTTTTTACAGTGTAGGATTGTCCCATATTTAGCGAAATCCTTATCAACTCTGACCCACTTCCTTGCTGAGAAAACCCCTCTTCAGCATGAGGCTGCCACCAAAATGTTTCCCACTTTATTCTGACTGATGTGGAATGTTAAGATTCTTTCCACATGGGGATTTGCATGTGGGTTAAAACGTTATTTTGTCTCATCTGACCAGAAGACCATCTTCATGTCTTTCTTTAGTAATTGGTCTTTTTCAGGCGTGTACGACTAATAGTCATCTTGTTGACAGATTCCGCCACCTGTGGATCTCTGCAGTTTGTCCAGATGGCCACTAATGCTGTCTAACACACCTCTTAGGTCTTTAATGCACTTATGCCAAGATTAAAATTCACACAAGTGGACTCTATTTACTACTTAGGTGACATTTGAAGACAGTTTGTTACCCTCAACATTATAGGAGTCTAGTTTCACTGTGAATAACTATAAATAACCTGCTAAGATTTTGGTTTTAAAATACAATAGATGAAGGAATAGGTCCAGAACATCAAGTTATTACATGACTGTGGAATAAATAAAATATGCAGGAGTTTGACAAGAATGAAAATTCAATCTTACAGTTAAACACATTATTCAACAAACTCACTATGCCAATAACAGTTGAACTAGTAAGTAAAAGTTGAAATGATTAAGCTAATAAACTGCTGGAGGCAAAAACTGTAGAAATAGATCTAATAAAATTATGCAAAGATGTCACTGTTCAATGTTGAGAAAACAGGTTTATCTAAGAGGAATTTGGAAACGAGGCCAATTTCATTCTTGATTTTAGTAACTCTTGTTGGAGTAAAAAAAGGTGAAAAAGTTAAATTGACCAGAAAGTAATTTTTTGACAACTTTTTTTTGGAGGGAAAATATGACTAATTCCGTAACCAGGACGAGATGCTTCAGTGTGGAAAAAGCCAAAAATATCATCAAACCAGGTGAACGGGCTTGTTTTCATCTTCCTCCTCCAAGTGCCTCTCCAGCTTCACCTATTTTCCCAACAGCTCCTGCTATTAACAGACTGTGAAATTAAAGCAATACCACTGCCTGTAAAATAAATATTAGAACAAAGCCTTTTCTGTGCCATTGCAGCAGTCCAATCACCAGAAATGCGTCAACTGTGGAAGAACTATGAGGGTCTCGAAGAGAAGACGCCAAGCAGTAAAAGATTTCTGATCCCGTGGATCAGCTGAGTTTGGACTAGTTGTCGTTACGTTATCCAGATCAACGTTCTGTGAAGAATCAGTCTTAGCGATTGATCTGCTCCTTTAAGGTTCTCATCTGTCATGCCTGGTTTGCCCTCCGCTCAACATCCATTTTTATCGGAATATTGTATCGTACATCACTGAATGCAAATGGAGCCGTTTGTCTTTCTGTCTCTGAGGGGCTCGGCTTGTCCCCCCTTAGCATGGCTTTGTCTTACAGTAGGAAGTGTGTTGCTGCCAGCGGCACCATGAGGCTTGTGAAACTGAGGGTTTTAATAACTGGAGAAAATAGTTGAGCTGGATTCTAATTACATTGATTGAAGATATTGACCAGTGGATCTGAAAGGGTTTTATAATCACTCCGCCTGTATCAATCACCTAGCACCAAGTCGCTTCATTCTCTCTCCAGGGTTTGAGCAATTGCACTGTTTCACGGCAGCGAACATGCTGCATCACATTGCTTTTGATTTTCTCCCTTATCCTGTTAAATGTAGATTAGTTTATAGATATTTACTCACAATATACGACTGTTCTAACTTTTTGTCCTCTACACTCTTAGCATTTGTCAGGATGCAGTTTTATGCATTTTTTTAAAAACAATCTAATAAAACGTAGAAGCAATAATTAATTTTTATTTATTAGGTTGATAACCAAACTTTTATTGCCTGACATATTTATTTTTTCAGCATCTGTCTTGAAATATTTAAGTGCTTCTGGTACTTTAAGAAACAGCCACTTAACATTTGCGTTATCCTCAGCTATGTGTCTAAGGAATGACTGGAGTGCTAATGAAAGAAGCATATCCCTGTCAGAAAAGACAGAAAATCTGAGTCAAAGTAGGCAGGAAATACAATTATTTCATTCTTATGTTTAGACACTTTCATAACTCATAGGATAAAATAAATATATTTTAAAGAGAATAAATGAGAAGCAGTTTTAGCTATGAAAAATTACGTTATAGTTTTTATATGCATTTCCTTCTGTAGCAGATTTAGGATAGCGCAAGCAGGGCAGTACTGGAAGAAAACCATTTTAGGGGCCTTTGAAGACTTCATACTGGGGTTGAGGTTCATATTCCAGCAGGACAGACCTTGAACATACAGACAGAGTGTTTGTTTCAGAATGATTCGAAGTCCAGACCTAAATACAGCAAAAATACTTTTGCAAAACATTGTACATGCAAAAATGATAACTACGTAGATGGTGGACGGAAGCATTGTGTCATAGGTGTGCAAGAATCATCTGTCGGAATCATTTTTATCAAGGTGGATTGATGGTGGTACTGTGGTACTATACAAGAACAGGCCATTTACCATTAAAGTGCAGCACTGACGATGCTTCTCCTTCTCTGTATCTCTTTTATACAGGGAATATACAGCTGCATACATGGGGTCCAAATCGAAGAGAAGAGCAGCTCTGCGTTGAACTCCCCATCAGCCACCATGAACAACACCCATTCAAACATCATGCGCCTCCTACGCACTGCCAAGAATATGGCCTCCCTGTCAGGGGTGAATGGCTCGCCACACAGCGCCCTGGACTTCATCCGTCGAGACTCTTCTGTTTATGACATCTCTGAGCATCGCCGCAGCTTGGCTGGCCATTCCGACTGCAAACCTCCTTACATGCCTGAAGACAACATGTTTAGTGACTACATTAGTGAAGTGGAGAGGACATTTGGCAACCTTCATCTCAAGGACAGCAATTTGTACCAGGATCACTATCTACACCACCATGGTTCAACCCCAGGGCTCACTGGTCCTCCTCCCAACAGACCCCACAGTTTGGGCAGTGCTAGTTCTCTGGAGGGTGGCATGTTTGACTGTGATAGCCTGGGTGGGGGAGTGGCTCCCATCTTCACCACCCAACCCTGCTCAGCTCTGACCCACAGGAACATGAGCAAGTTTGACCTGTTGTCTGGACAGACTCCTCCCTCAGGCCAGAGCTTCAAGGGAGGACTGCCTGACATCTATGGGAAATTCTCCTTTAAAGGGGGTGCCTCAAGCTCCACTTACATTCCGGGACCTAGCTACTGTGGGGGGAGAGGAGACGATGATGGAAATATACGCTCAGATGTTTCAGACATTTCCACACACACTGTAACGTATGGAAACTTGGAGGGTAATGCCAAGAAACGCAAACAGTACCGCGACAGCTTAAAAAAGAGGCCGGCCTCTGCAAAGTCCAGACGGGAACTGGACGAAATTGAGCTGGGTTACAGGAGGAAACCCTACCACATCAGCCACCACCACTACCACAGCCAACGCTCTGCCTCCCCGCCACTGTTGCCCTCTGAACGCAAGCGAGGGGGTGGAGGGGGAAACAACAATGGGAACTCTTACCTCTTCAGGGAAAAGGAGAGTGTTCGGGACTTTTATCTCGACCAGTTTCGTCCCAAAGAGGGGGTCCCTCAGTGGGAACATGTGGACTTGACGGAGGGCCCTGGAAACAGAGATGGAGGAGTGCCAACATGCACCTCCTTGGTGCCAGTTGAAGACTTTCTGAAAAGCAAACCCAAAAAGTCTGACTCAAAGGGTGGGCCAGGGTCTGGATTGGCAGGGGGAGAATGGGAGTGCAGGAACTGTCGAGCTAGTGGGGGCAAGCAGATGTCCATTCATGGAGGAGGTGGTGGGTATTCAAGTGGCATGGGCTGTGGGTCCTCAGCTGGTGGAAGCCGCCCTAGCTCTGCAACCTGCATGCGCTGTGAGGGTTGTAAAAAGACAGGAAACCTCTACGATATCAGTGAAGACAATAACCACCCCTTGGAACAAATGGGGGGAGGGAAAGGTGGAGGAGGAGTGGGAGGTATGGCCGCAGGCCCTCAGGCTCAATCTCAGGCCCAGCAGAGGAGAAAGAGTGGAGGATTTGGGAAGCAGCTAAGGCGGCAGCATTCATATGACACATTTGTTGACCTTCAGAAAGAGGAAGCAGGTGGAATGGGAAGTCTGATGGGAGGCTTAGGGGGAGGTATGGGTGGACCTGGGATGGGAGGAATGCTGCCCCCACCAAGGAGTGTAAGTTTGAAGGAGAAAGAACGCTACATGGAAGAAAACAGCCCCTTTGCACACATATTTGAACGCCATGGTGGGTCAGAAAGGGACAGGGACAGAGACCCACTGTTTTATGGAGGTGAGAGCCAAAAAGGTTCTGGCTCCCCATTCGGACTGTTCAGAGGTGGTGAGGGCCTCCACCGCCGCTCCATCGGAGAGAGAGACATGAGAGACAGATCTTTGATGGAAGGTGGAGGTGGGACAGCTTTCTCTTTATCCAAATCTCTTTACCCTGACCGGGTAAACCAAAACCCCTTTATACCCACCTTTGGCGATGACCAGTGTCTGATGCATGGAGCCAAACAATATTACCTGACAAAGCAACAGCAGCAGCAACAAGTTGCCCAGAACAGCAGAGGTGACTTCAGGAGTCAATTGAGTGCAACGTCATATCTGCCATCATCTGCCACAGCTGGGGTGATGTCCAACGTGCCGCCCCGGTTCCCAAAAGAGCTCAGCCTTGGTGGGATAAACCATCACGGGTCTATGTTGGCAGTCGGACCCCCACGTCCCTTCAATGGAAGCAATGGCCATGTGTACGAGAAACTCTCTAGCATTGAGTCTGACGTGTAAGAGACAAAGAGGAAGGAGGAGAAGAGCAACAGAAGTGTTTGGAGATCAGGGGTATTTCTTAGAACTAAACAGACACAAAGCAGCTTGAGTTCATGGTGACACAAAGAGTTGACTGTAAGAAGGGTCAAATGAGTGGCAGAGGCAAAACAGGTAGAGACTGTTGTACAAAATAGAGAATGAAGATAGGAATAAAAAATCAGGACGTCCTTAGGGGGTTAAGGATGCTAAACCTCTCTTAAAATGGCCAAAGCTACTCTTTTACATTCACATACAATCAATCAACATTGTCTTTAATCTCACAAAAGCCCTACATTCAAAGAGTTCCATCCTCATAGTGTGCTAGAAGTCATACTAATATCTTGACAAAGCATCACCTTGTTTTAGTTTTCTACAGGGGGCACAGTTTGAGGGCTCCTGGTGGGTGCTTGTGAGGAACCACAGCAAGAGCAGCAACGGGAGAGAACTGCCCATGTGCCCCAGTGACAATTTAGAAATTAGACGCCGCCACATTCACTAGAGCCACAACACAGCTTGTCTTGGACATCTCTCCCTGAACCCTTACCCACTCCTCTTCTTCTCTGCCCCTGCTTCTCCTCCATATCTTTGACACCTAAAGAGCTGTTTGCTGATGAGAAATACAATCATGAATGATAATAAGATATTCTTATAGAAAAACAGGGTATAAGAACAACAATAACGTTGTGAATAACAAAGACATTCATGCTGTTTATGGTAACTCTGCTTGTGAGACCAGACATTTTGTTTTGTATTTTGTTGGTATAGTATTTGACTATTCTCTAAGTATCTGTAGTAATTGTGTTCCATTTGCTCCTGGTGGTGCCAGGAAGGTTGTTCTTGGTTCAACCAAGCCAGAAAGACTGAGTCTTTTACTCCTGTGTTTTCTTCTGTTTTCTGTAGAATATTTTACTCCATGACCATTTGTGTATCTGCTCCAGGATTTCAAAGACACGTTTGGAGCTGGGAAATTCTTGATATTTTAAGACATTGCTAATAATCAAGCACGCACATGCTTCAAAACACACACAGTTTCTTTTTCTTTCTTCAGGTTTTTTTTTGTCAGTCTGAACTCGTGTTACTGTGAAGAACAACGTTTTCACCAGAAGCTACTGAGAGGAAGGACGTGCCTTAAAGGTCTCCAGTGGAAGTGTCCTCCAGTTTCACACGCAGCTGCACCAGAACAGACCAGCGCTCATTCAGGCTGCCCAGTGTTGCCGTCACATGAGCCAGACCCGCTGAAGAAATTCGACAGCAGGCTGCTGCTGATGGTTTCCATACAAGACGCTGTTTGAGATCTTTTATACCTTCGTAAAAATATTTCATGTCAGGTATGGATGGTGTTTTATGAACCAGTCGTAATCAGGATGTCCCACTGTTACTAATAAGCTGATGTGTCTCAGTTCATAGCAATGGAAGCATATAGACCACCTGTTTTATCCATCCTACACAACACCTGTCACTTGGTTCTTGCTAGCATTACTTCACATCACACCAACAGTCTGGGAGGCTCGCACAGTAATCTTTGCTTGGACATTGTGTAAAACCAACATTATGCACTGTCACTTATGCAGACCTGCTACAATTAAGTTGTAGAAGAAAGCTGATAAAAGGTAGGGTTGAGGAACTGGCTAGGCAACAGGAAGGCAGCTGTCTTGTGAAAGATTGTTTTTTTCTTTTTTACTCAGACTGTTGTAGATAGTATTTAGCTAAAGAGGCCTCATTTATTGCACAGGACATTTTACTCAGTGTAGGTTCGGGCACTCAGTAGACATGCCTTATGATCCCTCTCCCCCAAGTTGATGACTCATCATGTACAGACTTCAGAGGCTTCTATTAGTTATTTGAAGGTCCGATCTATGATTGGTTGGTGTCACAAGTTCAAGGGCTGAGAGATTTCACACAGGAGTACTGGCCACAGAGAGGACCTACCGGACTGTGTGTTAAACATTTTTTGTAATTATGTCACACCCCAATATAAAAGCACTCTTGCAATAGGTTGATATGTGTGTTTGTGCGTTTGAAGAAAAGCAGACCATTATTCAACAATAAGTGCTTTTTTTCCCCCTAATCACGCTGTTAAATATTCATTACTTCAACAGCCTGTACTCCCTAACTCCTCGGATAACACTGAGACTGATCGAGTTAGCCTTAAATCAAATGCACCCTCTCTCCCTCCCTCCCACACACACACCCCAAGACACTCCTAATAAATAACTTGGGATCTCTGGAATTTTTATACACATTTTGAAAGTTCAGGTGAACCAAACTCGGCAAGGAGGAAGAAGGGTTTGACTCAGAAATAAATGGCAAGTTAGAATTTTTGAAGTGAGGCTCTATGATGTTATCAAGAGTAGTTTCTTTAGCTGCACTAGAAAGATCCGTTATTGCAGTGAGTCAAGTAGAAAAGTGGAAAAAATTGTTATACATCAATCACACTATAGTTTCAACAAAGTCTTCCTGCAGATTTGACAGTACAGCTGCTAGTTTTATCACTAGTTAAGCCAGATTGCATTGCCTATTTTCAACATACGGAAAAATCATGGCATGAGCCTTTATAGCCAACGAAACCATAAACAGCATACATACGCACCACTGCTACAAAATGAATGCTGGTGCTACAAAAATCCCACGGCAATGATCCGATAATAACATCCCTTAATTTCACACAACACCTTGCAAAGGCTCTGTTTGCTTGGAAAATTGACTTGTGCTAAATACTTGGAGTGGCTCCAACGGATGGGCAGTCTGACCTACATTTTTATTATTTCAGCTTGGGATTGTTTAACCTCTTGCGCACTTCGACTGTTTATATAGCATTGAATTTTAAGCCCAAGATGGTCAGACAAAAAGAAGGTGATGACTCAGCATATTAATATACCCTATCCGGTTATAGGACGCCACACATTTTGAACCAGTACAAATCTATTTTGCAAACCAGTGGTGTTTTATAACACAAAATGTGTTAATTTCATCTGTGTTAGATTCATGTAACATACATTTCTTTAGATAAACCAACATAATAGCAGTCTTTAATTAGTGGAAGACTGAGAAAATAAGATTAGCAGATCTTACCTGTTTCAGCATACACAAACAGGTGAGATCTGCTAATCTAGTGTTTTCTTTTATCTACTGGACTGTTTTCTAGACATATTTCTGGCTGAAATTAGAAAATTTCTTATCTTTTCTATAACCTGACTGCAACACAATGTTTTTCCGTCGCAGCTAGGGCAGCTATCGCTAGTAACAACTTCAGAGGGCCTCACTTCAAAAACTCAGAACTGCCCCTTTAAGAATCTGAGAGACTTTGGTTTTGGGCATCAGTGTCAGCATTAGTATGTTCGATCTTTTTCATGTAAATAATATATATTTAAGAATCTTTTCACTTTGTACAGTAAACAGACAGACAGGATGTAACTTTCAGTATGTTTTCTAATTTAAGAAATAAAACTGTGATAAAAACTCATAAAATAAAAAAATATGAATAAAAATATGCAAAATATAGAATAAGACACAAATATTACTAATCATAAGTGATATAATTGAACCTTTTTTTTTCTTTAAATTTCATGTTTACTTGATTATAATAGTTTTACCAATACAGATTATGTTAAGAGTTCTGATTTTTTTATTATTATTTTCTCTAAATTACTCTAAAGGTGTAGACGTTTAGTGATTAAAAAAGGGAAAGCTTAGTTTTAGGAGTCTATGTTAAGCTTCCCTTGGATTGTGTTAGACTATCTTTTTAAGATAAGCTCTTTCTCCATGCTTTTCAGCATAGATTCAATTATCTAAACATTTATATAATACGATATTACATGTATACAGAGGTGATATTTGCATATAGAGGCAGCAGTATATTGTGAACTTTCATTTCGAAGCAGCCAATCTTGTTTAAAGGTTTTTGAGGCGTTTGTGTTTTTTGTTGCCCTTTTTTGGACTTGGGCTCTAAACGGTAATTGCACATAGAATTTAGAGCCATCATCAGCCCGGCCTATCCTGCTCCCTCTCTTTGTTTGGGATAGACATCACTGTGGTAATGGAATTTTACACACACACACACACACACACACACACACACACACACACACACACACACACACACACACACACACACTGGACGTTTTACCAGTGTTGATGTTGCTGAGAGTTTCAGCAAAATATTGTGGAGAAACCAACCAAGCCGAAGTGCAGATTCATCTCCGTGAGAGTGCGGCTGAAATGCATTTGTGCAACCCCTTATTAAGAGGTAAAACATTGGTTCCGTCGTGTCTCATTTTTGCAGCCCCCCCCCCCCACACACACACACGCTTTATTTAGACTCGAGTTGCTAAACTGTGTTACTTGACAGCCGAAAAGCCCTAAAATGTTCCGTATTCTCATTCATTTTATTCTTTATTTATTTATCTCTTGTGTGTTCCTCTACATTAGAGAGAGGGAGCCATCTTTATTCATTGGCAGCGGCCGCATGTGGGACGCCATGCATTCGGAAATGATTTTCCTCCTCCTTATTTTGTGTGGTTCTAAGTCCGTGTAATCTTCTCCTCCACCCTGAGAGAAGAAATTCATCTTTCCACTGTTTCTTTTTTCTTCCTCTTCTTTTCTCTAACTGCTTTCGTGTCCACGGGGTTGATTGAAAAGTGAAAAATGTACCAGTGTGCACATAAACTCTGTTAGCGGACCATTTTTCCCCACCTTCTACAAGGCACTGAAATAATTCAAGTCATTTGCAATAAACAGCACAACCAAACAAATAATGTTCATATTGTACTCTAAATATGTTAATTTATCAGCTCTTGTTTTACAGGCATCAGGGTGGCTAGCTAGGGCTAGCTAACTCCTGTGGGCTATGACGTAGAGCTGTACCTGATACTGTTAAAAAAAAAATCATACCGACCGTCAGATTTTCACCCCTACAGCTCAGGTCCGGCTGTGAAGCAGATGAAGTTGGGCTTGTCAGGAGTCTTTAGTTCCCCTTAAGGCCAAATTGGTCCCAGTCTCCGGTTTCTGCAAACGAGCATGTCACAACACATTTGGTTCACCAAGGGCAAAACACTGTGTCCCCTGTTTCCCCGGTGTTAACACACGAAGAAGAAGTGGCTCTAACACGCACGTGGGCTACAACACGGTGGAAGATGTTTTTCTTTTCTATCAGGAATACCGACCCGAACGAGGGCAGAAAAGAAAAACAGGTGTGTGATGATGGCATTCACTTTCCTGACTTTGAAACTGCTTGTGTTTATTTGAAAGAAAAAATAATAATAAAAGAGATGAGTCAGTCGTGTGATTTCATCCCATGCAGACAGGAAGAATTAAACTGTGATATTACATAACTGATTGTTCTGAACCTTTATGTAACTAAGCAGTTCACACTCTATCAGTTGCTCTGTTCATTGTAAACAGGTCGTTTTTTCCCCCCTTCATATTTTAGTTACAGACCTTTGTGTGTGTTTGTCTGTGTATACAGTGCCTTGCAAAAGAATTCATCTCTCTTAAATTTTGTCACATGAAACTGCAATACCTTTTACTGGGATTTTATCTGATAGAGCGAGTTGAACATGAGGATCTGCCAAATTTTTAAGAAAAACCATCCATAGTTTTGGCCTCTATACAATAACTACGTGTGATTTTTTTTGTGTGTTTGTTTATTTAGACATATAAAAGTAAGGGCGGTTAAAGGAAAACGATTTTCAAATATTTCCACAAATAAAACTCTGAAAATTTTGGCTATGCTTACTAATTAGGTATGCCATTTTTATTTAGGCGTGTCAAAGGAGACGTGATTGAATGCGGCATACTTTGTTTGAATTGTTTTGTACAAATTAAGATCTGAAATTTTAGCATAATTGCTTTGAGCCACATCTACTCTGATAGCCCTAAATAAAAAAAATTGACTCTGGAGACGCTACCAATTTTCATTTGAAATTAACTGGTTGTGTTTTTCTTTAGGGGTATCAAAGAAAAGGGGTCTGAATTCAAATTCATACCATGTTTATTTTTGTTTTTTATTTTGAAAACTATATATAAATTCCTTTCCACTTTGACAATTATACCCTGCTTTGTGTTGATTTATCACATAACACCCCGAAATGTGGAAGAGTTTAAGGGGTTGGAATAGTTTAAGGGGTTGGAATACTTTTCAATGTGCTGTGTGTGTACCATCTCTTGATACTGCTTCATATTGATGCACACCAAATTTTCTACTCGATTGTGAACCTGTTTGTTCCTGTTTTCCATCTTCACCCGCTGTCATTCCTGAGGTATTTGCTCCGTGTTGCATAAGGGGTTGCAACGCAATGTATTTCCCAAAAAGCGAGACGGGGTCGCCAAAAACCACTGAGACTGCATAATATGACCACAGTAACCGTGGCTGGCGGAAGTGTAACATACGAGCAGTGACCACTGGTATGCATAATCATACACAGAACATTGCTCCTGGCCGTTGTTTTCTCTTTTCTTGGCCATTTTCTTTGAAATAATGCCAAAATTTTTACAGCAGAAAAACCACACAAAAACAGCTAGTTGTACAGGTTCTGTATATACCAAATACTGGGGGGAAAGTATTTACCTTCACCTTTTTTGTATTAAAAATGATTGACGTATTCTCAATAGCAAATTTAACCATGTCATGACAAAACTGCAAAAAATAAAAAAAAAACATCATTAAGGTACTTCTAATAAGGATAATGCCGATATCTACCATTATAAGTGCTGAAATAAGACTATTCTTTCTCTTTGTACATGATGAACAAAATGAAGTGTTGAGTATTAATAATAAAAAGTATAAGTTTCAGATGGATGGCAGTGAGTTTTTTAAAGACTTCGCTTGTTTTGACCTTGCATGTTATTTGAAATGATTTATGATGTCTTTCATCAGGTGTCCGCATGCGTTCCTGAACTGTGATGCTAGCATGTCCGTTCTGCTGCCACACACAGGTTGGCGCTTTGCCTCTCCAGGCCTGCAGGAATTCCTGCAAGAGCAGAACACGATTGGAGAGGGGCTGCCGGAGAAACCGCAGCCATATGGTGACAGTATGGAGGGGTAGCTGGGTCGGGGTCTGTCCCCCTCCATGACCCACACTGCTGTTGGCGCTCCACACTGGCTCGTCCAGCTCCTCTGGGTTCTCCCGGCCTGCCCTCTCTCCTCCTATCCCTGCTAAGGCTTTTGAGTGGTACCCATAGCCGGTACAACATCAACCCTTTCTCAAAACGTCAAAGCTGAAGTGTGTAACTTATTAATTAAATTTTTTTTTTACATGTTATTGTAACAATATGAGACGTGTAATCTGTGAAAAAACGTATCTCCTTCGCCTTATCCCAGTGCTAACCAGAAACAACCAATCAGAGCCAGGAGGCGGGTCTTAAAGCTGTCAATCATGCTTGGATTCATGCTACTCACAACCCTTCATCGTTCAACTTTCTTACTTTTTCTTTGCTGCAGCTGGTTCACAACAAAACCTGCAATGAATGCAAAAGCTAGTTAGCATGACCACCAATGACGGTGGATAAAGAGTTTTCTTTTATTATTAATATATTATTTATTATTGTAATTGTCATTTTAATCTTTTCTACAAACAAGTAAAAGAATGAAAACAGTAACAGTTTCTCTGCTGTCAGTACTATGAACAGGACGTCCACACTAAAACGCTATTCCTGATTGGTTGTTTTTGACTAACGGTGCATCACAGGGCAATAGTGGCACTGGGAGAACTTTGAGGATCTCAATCTTTTCACAGTTCTTCTGTCTCATACTGTCGCGATATGGTGACACTTAAAAAAAATGATAAAAAACTACTATATATATAAATATATATTTATTTCCACAGCAGCTTTAACTTATTTTATTGGCATTTTCTGTGATAGACCACCACAAATTAGTGGAAACAGGTGATGCGTGCTTTTCAGATTTCTTAAAGTATAGATTGAAAAAGCAATCTCATGGTCCTCTGAGCTACGAGAAAACCTTCATTGTTTCCTGGCCACAGTGGAAGGAAGGAAAAGTGAAGCGCAGTCCCCTGTCTCCACATTTAACATCCAATCCAAACAAAGAGGGCCATTTGTCTTCCACTTGACACTGCTGCTAATAAGTGTTTTTCACATGCATAAATATGATTCAGGACATTCTCTAGACGAAATGTCCCAAAGGAAATCTTCTGCGAAAACATGCTATTACCTTGGGTGCTAATGACCGGAGATGAAGGCGTAATGTCCTTACAGTGACGTGCGGTCAGGGGAAATAGGGGAGGCAGAACCTCACCTGTCATCATGGAAAAATAGTATATAATATAAAATAATTTGTATTGCTATTTTCACCCTGTGGTTTTGTACTATAAAGTAAATATTTTTTACTTAGCTTAACCAATTCTGATTAGTTTTTTTTTTCAAAATCGCTGGATTTTCGCATTTTCCCATTCAAATGCTCAGAAGCGAAGCGGGTGAGGCAACAGCGAGCTGAGGCTCACCTGGGATTACGCAACCTCTCGCTAACTGCACTGGCTGCCATTATATGACAGCATGTTCCTCCTGTCTGTACACTGGCAATAAAATGGCTAAGAAACATTTAATATATGGACTGATTTTCCATAATTTCGCTTATAATGTACAGTGTTTTTTGTCACTGTGTATTGTGTTTTGTGTGTGGAGGAGCGATAAGAAACAGCAGAGAACAGACTCAAGGGGAGGCAGGCAGTTCTCTTGCCTCATGGCAGGGGGCGCTCATGTTCCCAGTTATTATGACTGCACAACTGCAGAGTAAGACACAGTGAGCTAGCCATGGAGCTAGCCACACAGTGAATAAGTAAAGTACAGCGATATATTTGTTTTCTTCTCTCTTCCACATGAAAGACTACATTTCTACACTTAAACAGTTTTATAAAGTGGATTTTCAATTGAAGCAGGAGATGATAACTAAAGGAAGACCAACACGGAGCTGAAAGTTTTACTTCAAGACAGTTTGATTCTCAAACGGAGTAGAAGACATGCCGAGGATAGACTTGGCTTTGGATGAACGGATATTTTTGTGCAGAATTAGCGGTGCATGGATTTCATTGATACGTAAAGGTAAGACAGCAATAAGATGTTTTTGTTTAGTTTTTTAATTAAATGTGCGTTTTGTGGGCTACAGTTAATGTTTAAATAATTCAGTAAAGTAGAAGCAGTAGCTAATCTACCACAGCAATTATTTATTAATAAAACATTAAGCCTNTTGGTGTTAAATCCTAAAACATGAAGTGGCATTGTTGTCCGTTGCTATGGCAACGAGTCTGCGTAGCTTGGCGAATACAGATCACTTTGCTGTGGATCAAATTAATACCCACATTTTTAAGTTTCATTGAGTTAACGCGGCTATGGATGACATGTAAAAGATTAGTCTTTTTGCCCCCCCAGTGTTGTACGCATGCACGAAATTTCCCTAGGTCCAAAAACATGGATGGTGTCGAAGTCATAAGTCAGTCATTTAAGCAGAGACAAAAGGTCATTGTCTCTGGGCTATAGATACACATATATAGATACACATATATATATGTATGTACCAGTGACGTGCGGTCAGGGGAGGCACACACACATACATATATCATTGCTGGTCAGTTAGTGCCTCACCAGCAATGAACCTCACTGACTTATGACTTAGACAAAGTGTGAATAGATACACACACACACACACATATACATATATATATACACACACGTATGTATGTATGAGTGATATCTACATAGGTATCTATATGTCTACATATCTACATCTATTATTTACCTACTTACTTCTCTCTATATATGTATATATAGAGGTAGCTATATAGATAGATTGATATTAATATGTAGATATATAAATACATCTCCATTATAGACGTATATATATTTATAAAGATACAGATATATATATATATATATATATATTAGATAGATGGATAGATTTAGATATTTATATCTATATAGATATATCTATATATACATAGAGGTAGATATATAGATAGATTGATTGATATCAATATGTAGATATATAAATAAATCTCATAGATTTATATATATTTATAGAGTTACAGATATATATATAGATTAGATAGATAGATTTAGATATTTATATCTATATAGATATATCTAAATATATCTATATATATCCCCAATTTGTATAGGTTAGACTTCTAAAATGCTCTTTTTGTTCCACGTTGTTTAATTTTTCCCCCCTAAATCTCCCTTTAATTAATAAATGTGGTTGTCTTATTTTCTGTTTAGAAAATCTTTCAATGGATGAACATGTTGAATGTGGGGGAAGCCGGAGCACCCAGAGAGAACCCACACCTACACAGGGAGACATTTCCCACTGTGCAGTCCTGTCTTTTAATATTAAAATGTCCAATTAGCAATAACAGCAGCTCTTTTTCCAATTCCCGCCAATCACC
>CAEGAF010198508.1:0-12970 GCA_903067075.1 Micropoecilia bifurca
TCTGGTAGTTATTGTTTTTTTTTGTGTGTTTGTGTGTGTGTGTGGGCGTGTGCGTGTGTGTGTGTGTGTGTGTGTGTGTGTGTGTGTGTGTGTGTGTGTGCGCGTGCGCGCGTGTGTGCGCGCGCGCGCACGTGCCCTTCCCTTTTAGATTTGTTGCAGCTGAAAACCACCAGTCAGCTGTTCAAGTATTCACTGGTAGTATTGTTGGTTTTCACGCAGTAGTAAAAACCACTTGTTTTCCACTCTTACTACCCTCAGACTCGCTCACGTGGGTCGGCACATTGCTGACATCGCTGGTTGCTTAAAGAGCCAGCCGACCCAGTTCTAATTCAGCAGGAATGAAGGTGTGGTCTGCGTTCCCGTTAGTCCACGTCTGGTAACGTGGCAGCGTGATGCGTGTCAGATTGTTACCCCAGGCTGCTCCTTTTGGTCGCCACCTACTGTGTTTCCTTGCCTCGTGCTCCTCCATTAGATGTGGCAGACCGCAGACTCGGAGCAGCGAGCCAGAAGCTGCTGCTGCTGATGGAAAAGGATTTGTAGCCATTTAAACGGTGAGGTTTGTCTCTATGGTCAAGGCAGGAGTAAACAGCTCCCATCCCCATCAGCAATAAACGCAACTTCTTTTTCACCCTCATTGTCCATTGGAAGTATTTAGTAGTGACGGCGACTATCATGATGTCTAGTTCGATTCTAAGAAAGTGGTGTAGTATGCAGATTTATTTGCTTAAACGGCAAATAATATAATTAAAATTAAGCCTTTAAGCCTTTTTTCCATTGACCATAAAATAAATTTGCTTAATGGAAAAACTCGCCATTTTTCAATTAAAAAGATTTTCTGCTGTAGGTTGGTAGTTTTCCCAGCCGTATCGAGGTGTTTGTATTTGGAAACCTTTTTTCTTTCTTTTCCTCATCACATGAGCAACGCCAGTTTGTTTATAGCAGCAACACGTTCATTTGTAGCCACTGGCTTCTTTGGACAATGTGCAACTTGCTCCACGAGAGATCACGCAGTTTATCAAAACCAGAGTTTGTTCATTCAAGTGTTCAATCAATAGCGGTTCCGCAAAATCACTGGCCACCTTTTCCCAAAATGGCCGCATACTTGGTTGCTCCCAAGAATAAGGGGCTTGTAACTCCACCCGAATAAGACGCCAACGTCTCCTCTGGTGGCAGATGGATGATGAGCACTAGAGCCATGGCTGAATTATAAATATAGCTCATGCAAGTGTTTACATCCATCGGCTCCATGATTTGTAAAGACTTAAGTGTACGGACTTACCCACGGGTGGTTGTAATTGCAGTTCTTATTTAATGCAAACACAGCAATCACAAAATTGTGTTTTATTGACATTAGCAGAATATTGAAAAAGATTTTTGCACATTTGTAGTGGGAATGCAGCTGGCAGCCATTAGAGCCCCGGACCAGCGAAGTATTACATTAACCACAAATACATTCATTAAAATCAATACAAGTATAAGCTTTACAGCGTTCAAATGGCAGCAGCTTAGCCAATCAGAGCCCTCGTTCAAAACGTGTGATCAGGATGACTAAACATGGAATTTACAGAAAAGTCATACAAGAATCAAGGAGAACATTTAGATAATTTTGCAGTCGACAAAAAAAAATGGACGCTGTGCACGTAGTGAGTTAAAATAATTTTCTCTGACCTCTGAAATGCCTTGGGCTGAGTTGGAATGGACTGCAGAAGCAAGAAACCCTCTCAAAACATCTCAGCTGAAATGAGTCAGGCTTCCTTAGATTGATTTTTTTTTTCTCAGCTAAAATAAAGGCTTTTGTTTTATTTCTATCCTTCCAGCGAGTAAAGCTGGGTTAGTCTCTAGGGCTTACATGTAATTAAACCAGTTTCTTTACCAGCGATAATTAAAGTTCGGGTAGCAATAGTATTCTCTATTGGTGTGACCTCAGGGTTATTAGTTAGCTGTTGGTCGCAGACGGGGTGTAACTGGAGATCCACACACACAGTGGTACTTCCAGGTCTCCTCCTGTTCCACTAAACCAAAACATCCACAAAATGCCTGTTATCTATTTTAAAGGTTTCTTTCCCAGCCCTATCACTCCCTTCTTCCAGACCCCAAAGACGCACACACGTGAGCACCCGCCTCTTATAGCCGGATCTCTCCTGAAGTTGGCAGCTCTCTGTGGAAAGGTACACCTGCAGAGGTCGGGGGCGGGGAGGGGGGGACTCGTTGGCGGGCTTGGACAGCTGCTGTAAAATGGAAAGGTCGCATCAGGATCGGGGAGGAGGAGCGCGGGGCCCCCCAGTCACTCAATACTAATGTTTTATTAATGCCTCGCTGTGAGGGCCACCAGGAACACGAGCTGAAAGGAGCTTTTATTGCGGCATCTGCGTACGACAACGACTCCCTCCACCACCTCGGCGCAGATACACACTCCTCTTCTCCTGCGGTCCCTCGAGTAATCAGTTCGCCACATTACAGCCCCTAGGCACGGCCGGCCGCATTAGCATAAACCTAATGGAGGTTTTATTGGCCTTTTCTCCATGCTGAGGGTAACAAAAAGGTAAAGGAAAGGCGACGTTTGAAATGGCTGAATAATCACCCAGACTAATTAGATTACAGCCTTAAAAAGAGACGAGCTGTCATACAGTTCCAGCGGCCTCTTCAGACAACCAGCTGAGGCAGGATGGAGCTGCTGGCCCTCTGGTAATTAATCAGAGGAGCACGTTCAGTCCCACTGATCATCTTTGTCCCGGCTTTAACATTCCTGTTCGTTCGCTGCAGAATCCTTCCATCCTTCCAGGACTCGTGGACATGAAGCAAGGTCTAGTCATGTGTGGGTCATTGCAGGACGGACGTCTTGGTGGTCGTTATTAAAGCCAGAACAGGGGCGCTAACGAAGGAGGACTGGGCTCTGCTTTGGGACGTAACGGCTAACCAGGCTCCTGGTGGGCGCAGATGTGGTCTGCGGCGTGAAACCGCGATAGAAGGGGGTGGGTGGACATAAGTTAAAATCTCGATTCAGTTTTAGTAAGTTCATGATTTTACTGTTAAAGTCAAAATTAGCGTTTCTTTAAAACTTGTTTTAGCTGCAGACACGAGGCTCTTAAGAGAATCAGGCAGCTGGTGATCATTTTAATATTAATAATAGCTTGAGATGTGGGTGAAAGGGGATGTGTGTAAATGATCCAGCTCAGGGCTGCATGTTATCGACCTTGACATGTAACATTAGAGGAAGTGTGTGTGAGACGGAGTGGAGCTTATTGCTGGTGGGGGGCAGGATCTGTTGTTGTGGCTGAGGGAGCTGTGTTGACTCTCCAGAGTGCTAGATATATTTCCGAAAAATTTAGTGGAAGGACTAAGTGTGGTTGAAAAATAATAGCAATAAAATGTTTTGGGTTTTTTTTTTAGGAATTGCTCAAATTAAATTTTAGATGGACATCAAAGTTTTACTTTTTGAACTAAAATGCATAAATAATATTTCAGTTTGTCTGTGAAGAGCTCAATATGGACCAAAGTTCATTTGTGTCCAGTGGCTGATAGCTCCACTCCTCATTCAGCTGCATCAGCAGCAGCTTTTAAATTGTGCAACCAAGTTCATCCACATGAAGAAGGAGTAGCTTTTTGTTTGTTTGGGGGGTTTTTTTATACCAACATCTGTTGGTCCTTTACTTTTGCTCAGCTCTGTGGAATCGGCATTACCTCCTCATTTCCCCAGAAGCTTCAGTTTGCGTCATGGCGAGTTTTACTTGAGTATCTCAGGAAGGCAGGTTGATGGATGGATATCATCCAGGAACGGGAAATGCAATTTTGTGAAAGATTTCAGATGTGGGTTTTTACAAAGCTTTGTTCTGCTGACTCTAACCTTGGCTGACTTTAGATGTTTCTTGGTGAACTGTTATGTAAGAACAGTATTAAGAGTGTTGGTGTGCAGCCTTCTTCCTGTGGGTGGTCTGCACTTTTTTACACTCTGAACAGAGATATCGTCTGTCAGAACGGAATTTAAAATTGGAAACATGGAGTTGCAGCCTAGTGAACAAATCTTTGCTTAAATTTATGTTTGCACACAGATTAAGGGGAAAATGCACATCCATCTCCACAAACGTAATATCCGCGACGTTTTGCAGTCATTTTGCTTTTAATCCATAAAATTAGCACCTTTTTTACTCGGTGTTTTGGGCTTAGGGTAAAACCCAAAGCAGCAGATTGCATGTTTAGCCTGGAGTGGTACAGGAGTACAGGCTGAGTAGGAGCTGTGTCACGGTGAGTCAGACCTTGTGTTGCACCACCTACGCTCCCTGTCCAATATCGGCTCTGATGCAGGGCTGATGGCACTCACCTGTTTTTGTGTTTGCTGCCTTAAAATATCCCAGTGGATTAGTTTCCTCCAAGCAAATCTTTCACGATTCTTGCTCCGTCTTCTGCCTAATAGCGCACTTTATTGTGTAAAAACAAAAATATTGCAACGTCTGTTTGTGCTGAATGTTCACATCCTTTGTGAAGAATCAAACAAGTTTCTGCTTCGAGGCATTTTTAATGTTCAGATTGTTTTTCTTCAATCTCTGAAAGTATGCCTCAGACTTGTTTGCACCCTGTTGCTGTTCTAGCAGCTTTTACCTGGATCCAACTGTTGTGCCTCAGGCTGATTATTCACAACTCCAACAGTCCTGTGTAGCACATGGATGCCTTCTGTAATGCCAGCTGCGACAAAGAGATTTTACCAAAATAACCCTCCGCCTGCTGCGGAGCACTGATGTTTAAGGCTGTAACTTGCAGTGCAGAGAGCCAGAGCAGAGCTATCATCAGAAACATGCAAATCAGAAGCAAACACTATGATGAAGTTTCTCTGCAACCTCTCCCTCCCCTCCAGATATCCAGGGAAACATTCCTTCATGTTAGCAGGCGGGGTAAATTAGGCGCAGAGTTATCTGGGGTTGCACAGAAAGCCTGCGATGAGGGTTTCAAAAGAACTCATTATGGCGTTTGTCGTGGAAAATGCTACTTCCATGTGCAGAAATTTGGAGAATGCTACTTTAAGAAGGCGATTTGCCATTTGAACTTTTATCTGAAGAAAGCAGATGGGGTTTTTTGGAATTAGTTTCTTATTTGAATGCAGAGAAGCTTATTTTCAAAGTCGGGTTCTCTTTGTTCAAACCCTGAAGTATTTATGCCTCGAGAACATTACCGGGCCGAGCGGCGTAATCCCACATAACAGGACGACTCTGGTTAAATGTGAGGAATTAATAACACTTTGTGGGTAAGCCCGATAAAATGGCATGATGGTGATAAGCTGATGAAGACTTGGCCTTGCCCAGTGTTCAACCACAGCAGAGTTCACAGGACCTAAACATTAATCTCCCTCTTTTCTGTTCCCCCCCAGATGAGCTGCGGTGTCTGGTATGCAGGCATATGTCTCTCTGCTGGCTCCAAGGAGGAGGAAGATGAAGAAGATGGGGTTTGTGTCTTCTCATTGGGGCTTCTTGATGAGTCTGCAGAGGAGCAGAGGCCTGGAAACAGCCCAGAGACTGAGAGTCTGCGGCCTCTTCCCCCCCCACCCACCTGATCTGTTTACTCTGACTTTCTTGTGTAACTTTCTCATGGAAGCAGTCTGAGCGGGAGCGGTTGCCATGATTACTCCGGCGGACCTCGCAGTCATCTCTGCTCCTTCTCTTTCCTCCTCCTGGGACAAATAAGCTACTGTGACCGGACCGGACCGGACTGGACCCGCTCTGGTCCTTTTCCAGTTTTATGGACAGGATGTTTTACAGTGAAGCTCCCTCTCCCTTTCGCCTGACACGTTTACTCAGGTGTGTGTTATTTGAATTGGACCTCCCCTCAGCCGGCCGTGCGGTGAAGGAAGCAAGTCGTTTGTGAAAGTGTATTATTTTGTGCACAGAAATATTCTTCCTCTCTGTATTTTTAGCCTTTGGACTCAGGCTTCCCTCAATTTTGGTGAGCTAAATTTGTACTCTGCTCTGCAAATGAAAAATGTCACAAGCTCGCAGGAGAGAACGTTGAAGGAGATACTTATCTGTTTCAGTTCTTTTTTTTGTTTTTGTCTCAGGGTTTTTTTTTTGTTTTTCTTTTTTTTTTTACTTGTTCAAAGAAGGGTTACGTCTTCCTCTATTGTCCTTTTCTTTAGTTTTTGTGAATGTAATATTTACATGAGTTGCATTGTTTTTGACTCTTACATAGGTCAAAAACGGAAAAAAAATATAGCAAAATCTTTAACTGTAGTGGTATTTTGCATTTGAATAAAAGCTAAGTGTCTCCTTTGTAGTTAGCTCTTTAGCTCTTTTTTATATTCTAGGTACATTTTTAAGAAGTCTTGTGTGTATAGTTTGTACATTAGTTTTGTAATTATTAATATGTAGATATCTTTTTGATTTGCACAAAGGAACCTCCCAGTGGTCTTAATTTTATATCTTGGTCTTAACCCAGCTTGGGTAGTGTGAGTAATTGAAGCCTTTTTGTAGCACATTTTCACGTCTTCTTCCACATTCGCATACTGTGCAAGTCGCCAATGTATCCATTTGTCTGTTCTACCAATATGTATACTGATACAACCTGTCAATAAACCTGATTTGGCTGAAAACAACACACTGTTTTTCCTTTACTTACCTGAAACTCATACATACATTTAAACCAGTTGGTACAAAATCTATTTTTGAAAAGTACGTTTTACAGCAATTTACATTCGCTATAATTATTTATACCTTCAAACAATCTGGGAAGGTCCAGATGAGGATGTCACAACTGAAAGTTGCAGGCCGCCCAACCTCAAGGCCTGGAATCGAAGACCTCTGTCCTAATCCATGCTGGTGGTAAAATGAAATGTTCAGTCTGAAGTTTTTTTTTCCTCCATGCCTTTGACTCATGTAATGCATTGCTTAGCAGCTTTCCTTAAGCTTTATCTTCATATGTAAGCTGGTTTATGATCTTAAGTGAGGAACCACCAAGCCATCAAATGATCAAAACCAGAGCAAACTTCCTTCAAATCGAAGAAACAGGTGATCATAGAGATGTTTTCTCCAATAGCCAAGGCAAGGGTCAGTAGTGTGGGCCCCTAAAAGCGGAGAGGTCCAGGCAGTTCTAATGTTTAAATCACAGCAAGACCTTCAGTAATCTTTAGCACCAACCCTGCTGGTGAATGCTGTCTTGTTGAAATGCTTCTGAGGCTTTGAATTCATCCTAATCTTTTCTGTCCAATACCAGAAAAAATATAAAGATCAGACTCTCCAGATGGACAAACCTGAGAAATGTTAAATTACATCACATTTTCAAACTCAGGTCTTAGTTGTAAGACTAATGCTTGTAACTGCACCATCGTATCTCCCAGATCAAATCTCAAAAAACATCATTGAAAATTACGTTAAGTATTTGCCAACATGCAACGAGTGACATAACTGACAAACGGTCAGTTCAAAGGCTGCGGAAAACCCTCAAAGAGGGTTCCTAATTGGATATCAACAAAAGGCGGCTCTGAAAAGTTTCGCTTGGCAGCCATGACATCATGCCAGTAACAGCCTCAGTCCAGTCAAGCATGTGGGTGAATCTGGGCCAGTTCGAGTACAAGGGATTCATCAGAAGGTTAATTTATGCATTTTTCAAACACAATGCAGACAAACATAAAAGATGAAACACCCGTCTCTCTAAAAGGGAGACCTGGCACAGTACAGCCGGACGAGTGGCCTCACGGCGACTCCTATTGTGATGCAAAATGTGCATACCAGGCAATTTCAAACGTCCCTTGAACACAACACAATTAAAGCTCAGCGCATAAATAGACATTACAAAGTCGGGCAGAGACAAAAGGACAGACGGCCAAAACAGCAACAAAGAGTGGAGGGACGGGGTGGGGAGGTGACCAAACTGCCATAACAATCTGGACTTCGGATCACAGGATTTGCAAGGTGTGTGTGTGTGTGTGTGTGTGTGTGTGTGTGTGTGTGTGTGTGTGTGTGTGTGTGTGTGTGTGTGTGTGTGTGGATAGAAATCTATGATCCTTGTGTCTGGGGTTTTGAGGGCATTTGTATTTTTCCTTTATGTGGTTTTGAGGTAGTCTGCATGAAGTGGATGGTGGCAGGGGATCGGAGGGGGGATGCGTGGCTTCCCGTAAACCTACAAGAAAAGAGGCAGCGAGTTGGAACAGACAAGGACGCCGCTCTGGACCTTTCTAGCCAAACATCGGCGTGTGTCTCCTGGCCTGAGACCCCCTGCTGGGCTCTCTGCCTGCTGCTGACTGGAACAAAGGCGCAGGGATGAGGCGAGAATCGACCTCCTCTCACCTAACCCCCCAGGGGGGCCCTGAGGTTTGTTCTGATGGCCAGCTTAAGATTCCCTGCTGCGTACGGATCGATCAATACAAACCGTCTGGCCTCTTCAGATCTGATCTGACTCCTACCATGATCTCTCTCACAGAATAGTCAAGAACATCTGTCGCTGCATGTATTTACTCAACTGTAGATATTGAGGTAAGAAGGGATGTATTTAGAGTTGGAACAACGGTTGAAATTGGGATTGGAAGGAGGGTTGGAGGGAGATTTAGAATTAGGGCTGGAATAAGGTATGGAAAGAAGGTTAGAAGGAGGGTTGAAATCTGGGTTGCAATCAAAGTTGGAGGAAGGGTTGGAAGGAGAGATAGAAGGAAAGATGCAACCAGGGTTGGAATTATGGTTGAAATTGGGATAGTAATTAGGGTCGAAAAAGGAGTTGCAATATGTGTTAGAAGGAGTGTGTAGATTAATATTGGAATCAGGGTTGGGATTCAGCTTGGGATGATAGTTGGAGTGATGGTTGGATGGAGAATACAAAGGATGGTTGGAATTAGGGTTCCGACACTGATGCCAACCCTAATCGCAATCCTCCTTCCCATCCTGATTCCAATTCAACTTACAAAACTCTAACTCCAGTTCCAACCCTAATTCCAACCCTCCTTCCCTCGAGTATTAGTATTTCAGCTAACTAGTATTTCAAAATGTGATGAACCATTTTGTCAGGTTCCAGAGTTGATGAAGATGACATTGTTAGCGCTGCTCTGGAAGCGCCTCTTCCGTTTGCCTATCTGTTTGGCTTTTTGGTACATTTTAACTGCGGTGAACATACAGTAAACATTGTTCTGCACAAATTTCTAATACTCTTTGGGCGGGATTTTTGCATTGACTGAAAGTTTTCACTTCTCATCTATAATTTTTCTCTTCAATTTTATTTACTCACCAGTAAAATCCTCACAGATACTGACTCTGACATGTCAGCCAGGGTGTTATCATGGACGTTAACTACACTGGACATTTGAAATGGCTGATTTAAGCCCCATTCAATCTGAAAAATGGTAATCAAATATTCTTTCCTATTTCCTATTATTAATTTTTAATGGTAAGAGCTTTGGAAATCGGGTCACCTTTAACTAATTTATCCCTCACAGTGACAAAATGTTTGTCAAATATTTGATATGTTTATAGTTCAATACAGAATTTAAAATCATAACCTAATTTATTTTCAGTCGTATGCCCTTTGTTGTTATGATTTGACAGGGGGAGACTTGAAAAATGGTAGCTGCATGCAAGTGTTTGACTGAAAACACCAGCAGGAGCCTCTTCATAAAAATTGCAGAGGATCTGAGAGAAGCCTTCAATCTGACTCTTACATAAACCTCTCTTGCTGCAAAGCTCAGCAAACATCAAACCTTCTCCCTCCCCACATGCTGCTTTATTTCTCACGCTCAAATATCTCCTCTCTTTGTTCTGCGTTTCAACCTCCAACAGAAAACTCAAAAGGTTTGATTAGGCTTTGAAAAACATCCACAAATACCCCAGCAATATCGTCTCTCCGTTCCTTTTCTCTTCCCCAAGCAGTGTCAGATGCGTCTTCATGTCTTTCTTGCCCATTCGCTCACCCCTCGTCTCCCCTCGTCTGTGGGTATCTTGCTTGGCAGCAGCTCTGAGGTTTCAGAGCTGACTGGCAAAGCAGGCGAGGAGTAAACACAGCGAGAGACAAACAGACAGACAGTCAGACTGTGTAACCACCGGAGCAAATGAAGAGGCTGCCTCATCGTTACTGTCTGAGGAATAGACGTGTACGTCTGAGGAAGCAGGTGGGGGGGATGGGTGGGCTCACAGGAGCTGACAGGTCCTGGAGGTCTGGATGTTTTTAAATGTGAACGCGATGAAGGCTGAGGCACAAGGCGGAGTGTCGTGTCTGAAATCTTTCACACCTGACTGCCACTGGAAGATGCTGCTGTGTGTTATTGGCTGAAATGACACTATTTTTTTTAGAAAGAGTTTGTTGATGGTTGTTTTTTTGTTATTTTTCAGGGTGAAATAATTACAGCTCATACCACCTCAGTGATTTGGGGAAACTGGAATTAGGTGTGCAGGCTCAAATTTATCATACATTTTCTCTTTTCAGTACATTTGTTTAGGTAGAGTTTAAGTTTCATCAATTTCAGCACTGGTTTTTATGTTCCTCCTACTTGAACAATAATTTATTTCTAAAGTTTAACTCTCTGATTCTATTATAATTTACCAGGTTTGTATTTAATAATCTCTGCTGTTGATTAAGATTAAGGAAACTATTTTTGTTTTGTTGTTGTTACTGTAGCAACTTCCAGTTTGAACCCTTTAGGCAAACTGGCACAGAAACTGTTTGTTTGCTTTTGAGAAGCTGAGTTCAACTGCAAGGCATCACAAACAAAGATGAACTCTGAAGCATCAGCTCCCAGATTGTCAAACCCATTGTGCATTTTCCAGAGCCAAAACACTCTTGTCCTCTGCGATCCTCTCTGCAGTTTACAGGGTAATTATCGCATTGTGTAAACAGCTATTTCAGGATCTGAGTGTTGGCAAGCCTCAAAGCTCCCTCTCCCTCTTATCACAAAGATCCCAGCTCTCCACTTCTCTTTGAGTCAGAGGTTCGCACCGCAGATCTAGTCAGAAACAGAGATTGTGAAAAACAAAAGAGCTGCTCTTTACACGGCACCGTGCGTTTGGCTTACATTTCCGTACTTAAATCAAACGACCTTGACTTTCTTGCCGGTTAGTTTTAGTCAGCAAAAGTCTCTTTTTTTTTTTACTGTTTGAAATTTTGAGCAACTTGGACAAGTGAAAGAAGGAGTCTCGTAGCTAAAATGCTATCTTCAGCAAAATCTCGATATCTGAAGAAACCTGCAAAGACCCTATGAAATTCAAAAGAGAAAGTTTTATAAACCAACAGAAAGCCTGAAGAAGATTCAGGACATGTCCTCTCAAGACACTTTAAAAAAAATAAGTATTCAATTCAATTATGATTAGCATAATGTTGGAAATGTACCCTATTCTGTCTGATAATTTCACCTAATGGAATCATACATCATTCAGTAGAAAGAACTTATCCGAGCACTTAGCCCTGCGGCACTCCACAAGTAACACAAGAGATTTGGACCAAAGCGTACTAATGTGTTAAGATCGACCCAGTCAAAGCCCAGACCTGAATATTGGGAATCAATGATTAAAAATTATCTTTCAAAGAAGATTTGCTTCCAATTTGACTGAGCTTGATTGTTTTGTTTTGTTTTTTACACAGAAGAGTTACTGTAATTGTATGATTCCTTTGCAAGGCATTTATAACCTGTGTTGCTCTTGTTTTTGACCAAAAGAAGGATTGTGTGGTTTGTCTGTCTCTGACTGAAAAGCATTTTCTGAAATCCTTCTTCTTTCCCTCTTCAAACAAAAGGGAGAGAGAAGGAAACATCTGTAATCTGTGCTTTCTTTGGATGAGGAGCCGTGGTGATACTCGGTCACGTCACAAAGACAACACCAGGATGGTTTCATTCAGGGGAAAAGCACACAAAGGCTTCGGCCGTTGACTGAGTGCGATGAGCAAAGACTGCGGGCCGAGCCGAGCTGAGCCAGCGGACATTCCAGTCGAGCCGGGCATACTTGGAATCCTGTGGCACAAAGGGACACATTTCTCTTCCTCTTTGTCACTAAAAACCCCCATAAACTCCTTTGTTTGTTGGTGAATGGATATCTTTTTATAGATGTATAATTGCTGCTTCCTTTGGCACTCATTAATAAAACAGAAATTAAATCCCAGTTGGGTTGAACAGAGGCATGAGGAGGGAGTGATGGTGGAGACTGGAATGGTATGAAAGTTGCCTGAGGGCAAAACACAGCAACATTTTCTCTCTCTCTCTCTCTATCTATCTATCTATCTATCTATCTATCTACATATCTATCTATCATCAAGTATGTCTTTCTATCTTCACAAGGACTTTGCATTACTTCCATTAATTCTTCATTATTTTTTATAGTCTAACCATATGACCCCCAAAAAAGGAGCATCATAGTATTTTATATTTTTTCCATTTATTTCAGTAATTGCAATTCTCCCTAACCAAAGTGGGATCTGCCACATTAGGACCAGGATCTATTTCCTATGAGCCCCATCAGGCTCCAGAAGGTTAATAATATTGGATAAAATGTTGCAAATATGCAATAATGACAAGTACATGCGCTCACACGGCGCCAAAAAAACTCTTCACATTCCCAATGAACAGCACTTGGCTTCAAACACACCATCAACAGCCTGGTTTGAAGCTGGAGTGTGACAGATGTAAGCCTGCCCTCTGGCTTATACACACTCTGCAGAAAATCAAACCAAAATGAATTATGAAAATAAGCCAAGCGCAGGAAAGAACGTGTATGTGTTATTTTGGTGGGTGTGGAGGGGGGGACCCCCGTCTGTCGAGCCAGTTTTCGGTTGACCACCACGGATGGGATGTGACACCAAGGATGAATAATACAATAGAGAGATGCAGCTCAGACGTGTCAGCAGCATCTGTCTCTGTCTGGAGCTGACGTGTGTCAACCTCCCTCCTCATTCAGAGCTCGGCGCAGAGGCTTGCACAAAACTAATGAAGCAAGCACGTTCTGTATTAACACACACACACACACACACACACACACACACACACACACACACACACACACACACACACACACACACACACACA
>CAEGAF010198528.1:0-21599 GCA_903067075.1 Micropoecilia bifurca
AATAAAGGCCACGAGAGCCAAAAAAAATCTAAAAGAAATGATCTGGTTCACTGAATAAACTAAATGTTTTTGAACTCGCATGCGACTCACAAAGATTCTTTGAGTTTATGGCCAAAACTAGAGAACTTGTTATTTAATAACTGCTAGAACCAAAGACATCAAAAACTGCTTATTTTATTTTTGTCTATAAAAATGAAAGTGAATTGTTGCTTCTATTTCTGAATTGATAATAGGTAAATTACAGGTTCTTGGTCTGTTGAGTATAAGTATTCTTTGAACTCTTTCAATGTGTGCATATATTAGGATTTTAGATTAATATCTATTGCTTCTTTAAAATATATATTCTTTATTCAATTTATGTTTAAAATGTGTCACATTTCAAATGAATAATTAATTGTCTTAGTTTTTCAGTGGTACACTACTAATATGCTGAATTTGCCCTACAAGCAACTATGAAGCACATAAATAAACCAAAACATTCATGAAGTTCCTATAAAGGTCATTTTGCTGTGACATTTTTCCCATTTTTCCAAACCTGAGCAATCCTTTCCCGTGTCCGTCCTTCATTAGTGTGATGAAAATGCCACATTCAGCAACCAGGGTCTGTACCTGAGCCTCCCCTGCTGCAAGGAGGACTTCAACAGCTGCCCCAACCTGCCAGCCAACCTGCCTTTCCAGAGGAGCCCTAAAGAAACATTCTGGGTCTCCACCATCCTCTGCTCCACAAAACTCACTCAGAACGGTAATTTACCAGCTAACACAGCAGTCCTCCATATTTCATACTTGATTCAGCTCAGCAAATGTTGGTTTACTTTAATTTTTAGTGGATCTCCTGGCTCTCCTGAACTGGAAGGCCCATCCGGACAGGGTGTTGGACATCCTCGGTCGACTACGACAGATCAGCGGAGAGGAGATTGTGAAGGTCATTACACCATTATTTCTGAGACGATGAGGAATGAATGGATTATTTACCTTCTTTCTTAACTTTATACAGCGATTCTTGCCATCCCTGGCATTCCTGGTAAAAATGTTACAACCTCGAGAAATACGTTTATCTGTCTTACTATCAAATAATCTGAAACAGAACAAAAAGAATAATCGAACCTTTGAGTACAGTGAGGAATTTTACATGAAATAAAATGCAGTACATAGAATTATTGACATTCTTGCTATTTATATGTTTTGAAATCTCCTTTTGTCGATAGAAGAGCACTTAGACTAATCTTTAACATTTCCCAAGAAAGTAATCGCTCACCTTTTGTTTTTGCACAATCTCTCTCTCTCGATCATGCAGAGATTTTCTCTCATTCTCTTTTTCTCTTCAGCTCCGCTCACAGGTTTTCTATGAGCTTTATATCTGGAAGCCTATTGAAGAAGGTTAATTTTGTGCCCGGTGAACCATTTGTGATCTGAAGTGGCCATATGATTTAGATCGTAATCCATCAGAAAGACCCAGTGAAGACCCATTTCCAGTTTTCAAGTAGAGTCGACCACATCTTTATGTAGAAAAATCATTTAACCCTCCAGCAGCCTTAGCATGACGCTCAGGAAGAGAGCGGAAAACGTCACGGTCAGACAGCGGGGAAGTGGGGGGTTTGTCCCGTCAGACCGTCAATTTCCAAAACCACACCAAAATCATCTTGTAAAAGCACACGCAGGGTCAGTACGATGAATGGCTATGAGAAAATTAACATCAACATTCAATGATTACTGATCGGAGAGTCACAGACATTGATGGGATAAAAAGAAGTATTTTCTACATCTTTTATATTCTGAATACATGGGTTTCTAAAGGAAATGCATTTAAGACTGCTGTTAGGTCATTATAATTTCAGAACAAATGTAAACGTGTTACATTATTTTTAACCCAAGGGGTTATAATTTTTTTTAGGTTCTTTTGATTCTGTTTTAGTTCATGCCACAGTTATTTTGACATTATTACTTTTTTCCCCCTCGCAGTTCCTGAGAGATGTCCTGGATACACTTTTCTGTCTTTTAGACGACAACACAGACAAATACGGACCGCTCGTTTTCCAGTCGCTGGTAGGGGCATCCAAAGAACGCAGCTGCGCTCACACATTAAATCATGTCTTGTGACTTTTCTGCAGAGGAGATGGGATGTAACGTGTGTATCTGTGTGCTCAGGTGTTCATCATTAACCTGCTCAGGGACAGCCGGTTCTACCACTTCAGACCAGTAATAGACTCCTACATCCAAAACCACTTTGCCGGCGCTTTGGCATACAAGTAAAGCAAATCTGACCCTATTCTTCTCTGAATCTGCACTTTGTGTAAAACTTTTTCTTTTTTCATTTATGATGTCTGTGAAGTTTCTTAACTCCGGCTAATTTGTCTGCAGAGAATTGATTCGATGCCTGAAGTGGTACATGGACCGCTCGGCTGAGGTAGTCCGGCAGGACCACATACAGGAAGCGATGAGGGTAAAGTATCACACTCGCTTCCTCCTTATTCCGATCTGGCTCCTTCAGTGGGGATTAATTAGCTCCGAAAGAGGAAATGGTCAAACAGAAACGGAGCTGATAAGAAGTAATGCAACACCACAGGAGGAACTCGGGGAGTAAATTCCCTGCACAATTTATTTGAAGGAAAGTCATTGTGAAGCTCTGCGGGTATTGATGGGAAGAGTGCGGCCTTTTTATGTGGCCTTTGTGACAAGATAATAGTAAAAGATATTTCACCGCACCGCCCGATTGCGATCATTTCTTTCATATATTGATTTTTAACCTTAAACTGATTTGGTGGTCAGGCCTGCTTCCTCTGCCGGGGAACTAAAAGTATGAGATGACATGTAAGGTGGGTTATCTGATTGCTTGTCTCCATCCGTATCCTGCACTTAATTCACCGCAGGCACTGGAGTATCTGTTCAAGTTCATAGTCCAGTCTCGCATCCTGTACTCGAGGGCCACCTGTGGGATGGAGGAGGAGCAGTTCAGGGCCAGCATCCAGGAGCTTTTCCAGTCAATCCGCTTTGTCCTAAGTCTGGACAGCCGCAGCTCAGAGAACCTTGTCTTCACACAGGTTAGACAGATCCTCTTAAACATTTTCACTGTTTGGGGTTCAAAATGCACATGGTACAAATGTATAACAACTTCGGAGGTGACAATGTTATTACAAGCACGGTGGTACATTTCAAGTGTTTGCATTTCATGTTTCCGACTGATTTATCGTTGAGCATCGTAAATAGAAACATATTGCTGTGAAGGTTGTTTTACTTATAGCAGCATCCAAATTGTCCAGATTAATTGGTCTGTCATATTCCTCTTGACTGTGATCCTCATCTTGGAAACATGACTTTGGATCTCTGATCAATAGTGTAGTCCTTTTTCTTCTTAGCTCAGGTACAATGTTTCTGACTGTCTCTAGTTCAGGAGTGGTTTGACATGAGGATGGTGACAATTGTGTCATACTTTTTCCTTCCAGTCAATTTTCCAACAGGACTTAATAAAAGGGAAACTTTTCACTAATCAATGACATGTTGTTGCTTAGCCTCTTTGTGAAGAATCTCAATGACTGTGAAGGAAGCACATTTCTCCATAATCATGTCGACCATAACATGACATTTCTGTTCAAATGCTTTTTATTGATATTCTACTAAACTTTAGCTTTTATTAGCTGTGAACTCTAATCAGCTCTTAAAGTATGTCACTCTATGCGTAATAAGTCTTATAAAATTTATTTTTTTCCTTCTCTACCATAAACGATCTTTCCAGTGATTTTCTAATTTCACAAGAAGTCCTATTACTCTTTTACCCGTTGTCATTTTGTCCTTTTGCTATTCATTTCCTTTGGTTACGCTCTTGTTATTGAATGATCTTTGTTAATTTGTGTTTTGTCATATTAGTGTTGGTTTAATTTTTATTTTATATATTATTTTAACTGAGGCTTCAGTACCTTATTGTCACTGTTGCTCCGTCCATGGCTTGATCCTGGACACTTTAGAGGTGTGACCAGCTGCAGCTTTTCTGTGGTCATAATTTTTGACTCTCCTCCTTTTCAATAAGTTACAGCGCCCCCCTGTGTTGGATCCACAATGCAGCGGTTGATGTGAAACCATCAGCCCTCTATAACATGATGTTTATTTTTCTGAAACTGGTTTTATTTTAAACAATATGGATAAACTATAGTTTTGGATTTTATTGACGAAAAGCCATGTAGAATCAGTAGGAATGTGCTTGTATTACTTTTTTAAGTATTATAAGTTTTCATATTTGTGTGCTGTAAATGATTTCTTTGTGTCCCCCTTTACCCCCATAGGCTGCACTGTTGAACAGTTTCCCAGACATCTTCGATGAGCTGCTGCAGATGTTCACCGTTCAGGAAGTAGCTGAATATGTCAGGGGCACATTAGGGAGCATGCCCAGCACAGTGGACATTGGTCAGTCCATGGATGTGGTCAAACTTCAGTCGATTGCTCGTACAGTTGAAAGCCGACTCTTCTTCTTTCCTGGTGAGACAAACATGAAGAATTTAGGATCTTTCTTTTTTTTTTTTTAGCTCATAATAATCTTGCTTTTCGCCTCATCTCTGCTTGCTTTCCCCCCCTGCTTGTTGCCTCAGAGTCCCGGAGTATTCTGCTGCCAGTCGTCTTGCATCACATCCATCTACATCTGCGCCAGCAGAGGGAGCTGCTCATTTGTTCTGGGATCCTGAGCAGCATCTTTTCAATAATCAAGACCAGCTCCATGGTGCAGTACACTTTACTAAGTCCATAATTACAGGGTTACTTAGTTCTACTATGCTTAGTATTCCAGTGTGTGAAAGTACAGAAAACTATTGAACTTTATTTAAAGGTTTTTCATGTCCAAGTAATTATGACACATAGAAATCAGAAACCCTTTTTTATTTCCATACGCTATTTTTTATCTACTGTCTTAATCTGCTGCCCTTAATTCTGTCCTTCTTTTGATCTTTTACTTCCATTTGTGGTACTAAATTGAATACGTAGTACATGCATACATAGTTTTCAAAGCATCTGCAGTCAGAACGATCATGTTGCATTTATCTGACCTTTACATCATCTGACTACATTTCCAAATAGATTTCTCTACAGACGTTGACATCAGTGCTCCACAAAAGGCCGTTGCTATTAGTTATACTTTTTCCTTTTTCTCAGCTTTTTCCTTCTTTTCATGATCTTGTGACAGTACCCTTGGCTCCCGTTGCTCAACAACATTTTAATCGATCCATGGATGGATCAATTTAATTGATCCATTTTTACTTTTGTAAACAGTGCACTGCTGTATGACGTCTCTGTTCTTCTTTTGAGAACGCGGGTTGCTTTGGGGTCATAAACTGTTCACACAGAAGTGGGATTGCAGTTGGTTTTAAATTACTAGTCTGATTGCCCATCCAAAAAAAAGGAAGGATTTCAGCAAAAAATCAGAACTGACACTAAAGACCTGCTGTGTGAATGTAGCCCAGGTTCCATACTTAATTAATTTATTTTTTTATCAGTCACATACTTCATGGTGGTTTAAAGTTTTCCTCATCCTCTTTTAATTTGTCTGTCTTCTCAGGAGTCCTCTGTTCAGGAAGAAGTGGAAATGATGGTGGAGAGTCTTCTGGATGTGTTGTTGCAGACTCTGCTGTCCATCATGAGCAAATCTCATTCTGTGGAGACATCCAGAGGACAACGCTGTCCCCAGTGCACCGCGGAGATAACGGTAAGCCTTCACTCAATCTGCCCCTTTGAAGGATGATAACAAAACTCTGCAAACTTTAGTCATTATTTTGAGCAGGTTTATTTATGTGTTTTTGTACTTGTTCTCTCTCTCTCTGCAGGGGGAGTACGTTTCCTGCCTCCTTTCTCTTCTCAGACAGATGACAGAGATCCACTTCCACCACCTTCTCAACAGTTTCCATAGCAAGGAGGAACTAAAGGCGAGAGAGTCTGAAAGTCTGATAATGTCTTTGCTCAGTTCTCGGTTTCAGTCCTGAGCTGACATCAGGGAATTTTTCGACTGCCGTCTGTTGGCTGTACACTTGGACTGAGCAGCTTTTCGTTGCATCTTTTCCTGCAGGAGTTTCTGTTGAAGATTTTCTGTGTTTTTCGAAACCTGATGAAGCTGACTATCTTCCCCAGAGACTGGAGCGTCATGCGTCTCCTAACCAGCCAGTAAGTCTGCTTCTTTGCTTCTGTTATACGGTTTTTATCCCACAGATGGTGAGTGAACAAAGCCAGCTCTCTAAATCCAGGGACTCATCCGAAGGTGATGCGTGTGTTGCAAGTTTTTAAATTCACTTCTTGGCAGCCGACTAGTTTTCACTTTATACTGTATTGTATTTCTGCAGCATCATCGTAGTGACGACTCAGTTTCTGTCTCCGGCGCTGCAAAAAAACTTCTCCGAGGGAGATTTTGATTTCAAGGTGTGTCTGTGCATTTGCAAACGATGAAAACCCACAACTCCATAAATTCACTAGATGTTTTATGCTTCTTGTGTAACCATTTAAATGGTATTACTTGCTAATTATGTGGATTTCTCTATGCATTTTAGGTGTGGAACTCCTTTTTCAGCCTCACTGTCCTCTATATTAACCAACCCAGTCTGCAGCTGGAAGCACTCCCTCCTGCCAAGAGAAAGAAAACCCTGGACAAGTAAAATCCTCTCGCAAATTTTAAAAATATACATGTGCATTATTATTATTATTATTATTATTATTATTATTATTATTATTATTATTATTATTATTATTATTATTTGTTTTTTTTTATTTTTATTTTTTTTTAATCAGATTTCACACCGTGCATCTTATTACTCACTTCTAAATCTTCTCCTTTTGCAGGCATGGGGATTTGAGAGTAATAATGGCATATGAGCTCTTCAACATGTGGCAGAAATTAGGTGGGTCAGCCGTCGCTCACTTCATCAATAATAATTTAAGTGAAGTATTTGTAGTATATTGCAAATGCATTATGATTTATTTTTCATATTTTGCTTCCAAAGTCAGGCTTAATCACAAATGTGGAGCAACAATTCTTTATGTTTTTCTTGTATTTTTCACTACTTCATGTTGAAATGGGCTTCCCTCAGTGGTTACAAAAGGCTAATAAATTTAAAGAATTAAGTTGTTTCCTGTCAAAACATTGAAATGTTAATCTGAAGAGAAACTTTTAGCAGCATCTTTAGGCATTTTGTTTGCAGCAGTCTTTGACAAAAGCACCATTTAAGATGGATTCTTTAGGAGCTTTCACATTGCTTCACAGCAGTATTTATTCCCCTTTGTCTTAAGCTTGGCTTTCATTCTTTTCTTATTTGGTGCATTTGTTCTCCACCGATTTACATATTTAATTAAGCGTACCCATGTTGCACTGAATTCTATTATAGTCACAGAGAAATTATAACATTTTAAGGCATTTTCAAAGCCCCTTAAAGATCTAAGGATCAGTATCATTTCACAAAGTCTTGAGGCCCCATAAGAATAGGTTAAAGAAATTCAATGTGGCTTAAAACACCATTGTATGTGTATCCTGTACAAGTTTAACAGAGTTGTTCAACAAACACTTCTGTCTGTATCAATCCATTTCAACTAGGTGACAACAAGCCACACTTCATCCCAGGAATGATGGGACCCTTCCTTGGTGTCACCTTAGTTCCTCAGACCGAGGTCCGGAATATTATGATCCCAATTTTTCATGATATGATGGACTGGGAGCAAAGGAAAAATGGCAATTTCAAACAAGTTAGTGTAAAATTGGGTTGTTGTGAAATCCAGAGTGTGTGCCTCATCCTTGCGTAGCTCTTTGTCACACAACGCGCCTGTTCCTGGACATTCATACCTGCAGGTGGAGGCAGAGCTGATGGATAAGCTGGACAGCATGGTGTCGGATGGGAAAGGCGATGACAACCACAGAGAGCTCTTCAGCTTGTTGTGAGTTTCAAACAAATGCTTAGTGAGACTATAATGGAAATATTCTGTTTCTTTAAGATCTTGCAAATTTTTTCCCTGTTGTTTTTTTAAATTTTTATCACAACAGAACACAGCTGTTTGGTCCTTATCCAAGGTGAAGAATAATCTTTGACCTTCCAAAAGTTGAACGATGCTGGTATTGCTTCCTGTACTTAATATCTGTGGTCAATGTGTGTTTTCCTCCAGCTTGCTGGAGAAGATTGAGCAGGAGACATGGAGGGAAACTGGAATCTCATTTGTGACATCAGTCACAAGACTTGTTGAGAGAATACTTGATTACAGGTATGCTAAAGTAAAGTTGTGTGCTATAATAATATTGTTTTCAGGGCTTTAAAAAGTGAACTTGTACTTTCAGGGACTGCATGAAAGGGGACGAGATAGAGAACAAGAAGATCGGCGGTTCAGTCAACCTTATGGTGAGACATTCATTACACTTCCAGTCTTATGTGATCATTTTGTAACAGGGAAAAGTGACCTACTTTTTATTACTTGTTCTACTACAACATCAGAACTTCTACAAATCAGAGGTGAACAAGGAGGACATGTACATCCGCTACATCCACAAACTATGTGACCTGCATCTTCAGGCAGAGGATTTCACAGGTAACCTTCAGACTGCAAGGACGTTTTTGTCACATAGTTTGGTACGACTCAACGCTCACTTTGATACTGGTTGCTGTAGAACTTTTAAGCAGCTGATTTTTAAGGTACAACTACGTTATTTCATTTTGATCGAAGGTGAGCTCTGCTTTATTGACCCTAAAAATATTTTGTCTGTTGATGTCAAGAGCACAATGGATGCAGCATTCCTGTTACACACAAAGGGGAAGGGAGTAATAACTAAGCGTGTCAGTCAAGTTTCAAATTGTAGCATTCAAAGTATGACATTTGCACTGGAGAAACGTGATCAGTGCTACTGAATCAGTGGTGCTGATCCTATTGATAACGGCACCTTACAAGTGTGGCCATTTACAAATAATAGTTTTGGAAAAACATGAATTTGCCGATGGGAAACAAAATTATTTTTGTAATTGAACTGTTGTATCAAACTCAGAGAGAAAGACATAAATATTAATAGATAATTATAAAATACACAATTCTAATTATGACCTTTGGCACTTAATAACTAAGCCAAAAACAAAATGAAGTCAAATAAAAACATTCTATGCAGGTACAAGTTTTTTTTCACTTGAACTTGGATATCGAATAGATGTTTTTCTTTTTTTCTTCTTTCTTTGTCTTGTCTGTCTCTCTGTCTCTGTTTTTCCTTTCTCTCTCTCTCTTCATGCAAAAGGAAGATGGGGCATCAAATTATAAAACCTGGTTTAAAACCCCCATTTTATTATTTGCTCCCACGCAGATGAACATGTTAATAGATAGGAGACTTCCAACCTTAAAAATCAAACAAGAGTACAGAGACTCCCCTGATTAAATTCATGGTCTAAATGTCAGGTAGATAATTATGTGCTTCTGGCATTTACTCTTTCATTCTTGGATTTATTATTTATTATTACTTCTTAGAAAAAGATTTACTGTTCATTTTGTATTTTATAATCCCCCTTTCAGTCCTGTAAGCAGAAAATCAGGGGAACTTTGCAATTTATATGCAACAGGTAGAGGACGTGGCATTAAAAAGTGCTACTCACAAACTGTAGCTGTTTCATTATGTATAAGTGTCCATATGAGTAATTAAAGACACGTCGATCCATTGCATAGCACAAATATTATCAACACTATGCATGCTTGTTGACAAATATAACATTATGACCTTGAATTTATTGATGCTTATTTTGTGAAATACAGTTATTATGGTGATAACATGACATAACTATTTTTTTTTATATTTTCCTATTTATTTCCAGAAATTAGCACATTTATATGTAAAGAATAATAATTAGATGTAAACAGTGTAGTTTATATTATTTTTTCTCTACTACAATTAAACAAATTTGCCCTTGACAGTTGCACATGGTGCCATCAAAGTACTTGTAAGTTAAAGATTTGCATATATCAGCATAGCAACCAATACTTTACATGTTACTACTTTTTAAATCTCTTGTAACATTTAGACCACAAATATTGATTATTTGTTATAAGTTTTGTTATTTTGATTTATTTTGAACTATAGAATAGTTTTTATTGATTTAAAAAAAACACTAAACCTGTGTTTGTACGGCAAGCCCTTTCTCACACAAATGGCATGACATCCCATTGTTCTGATATAAAAATCTGTGACTGCTCACCGGATAAGGAAGGCTAAGAACAAAGTTGTGAATCCTGTTATCTTTAATCAGCTGAAATTCATGTTGGAAAGTAAATTCTTACCAGAACCAACCACAAAATTCTGATTGCTCCATTTCTACCAGGGATGTTGCTCTTCCTCCTCTCTCTTTTGCATGTGTTAGTTGTGGCTCTGCTGACTTGATTTTTGCTGCAATCTGCACTTCTCAACTTCCCTCTAATGGCGTGTGCTTTTACCTTGCGACTCTAAAGCTGTTCCAGGGTGCCTTACTTGATGTGTCAACACACTAAATGACACTCATGCAAGTTTTCCTCATGACTGGGCCTGATTTTCTTTTTCCGTGTCACTGCTTGAAACACACATCAAGGGGTCCAGGGCACAAACACAGCCAGAAGTAAGCCACATGGTGAACAGTAAGAGACACAATGGTGGGGGATGGGAGCTATTCCCTTAAGTGAACAGTGTGTGTCACGAAGGGTGGCTAACAAAATACATTCAAGGCTTGCAACACAACAGCCCTGGATTATTTATAGTAAGTTATATTTTTTATGACTGTGTATTTTATGCATTAAACCAATGACAAAGGCAAACCACAGTCTTTCACTCTGATCTAAAACAACCTGAGGGCTCTTAATCAACTTGGCGTTAATTTTAACATGAAACATTTTGAATGTAAAGTCTTTCGAACAGATGGCATTTAGTCACGTAATTCGCCAGAATAGAAACATTGGTGTTTTTTTGTTTTCTTTCTTCCTATGAGATGCGAATCTACAGAATAGACACTCACGTTCTCAGATTAAAAATAGACCTTCGGTTCTAATTTAAGCACAAGCAGTTCTGTTGTGTTGAAACAGCTGAACAGACCTCCTCCCACCCGGGCGACAGACGGGAAAGCTTCAATTGTGTGCCTTGATTGGTTCATTCAGATATTTCCTACAAGTAAAGGGGGGAAATGTTTATTTTTAGAGGAACTAAATTATGTCTGATTTAATCTTTCAAGCCCTTAGTGTGTGCGTAGAGGAATGTTAACCAAGATCTGGCACCACAGATGTACAGTGGTACGGTTGTTTTTGCTGTTGCTTTGCTTTGTTTGAATGTTCTTGGTTCATTTCTAAGCTTTTCAGGCTAAAGTTAGCATATTATCATTGAATCTTTCTGGTTTTTAGGTACAAGTTTTTTCATGTTAGGTGTTCATAGAAGCAAAAAGAAGCTTTTAAGACAGAGATAATGTGCATTACATGCACTACTAGATGACACATAAAGGTACATAAATATAAATAAATGGTAAAATATTTCATGAGGAAATAAATTTCCTGTGAGGAAGCTAAAGCTTGGGTGGCATTGGACCTTTGGAACACTACAGAAAATCTCTAGTCTTGGAAGAAGTGGTTATTGAGATCTTGTGTGGTAATGCAAGTTTAAATGTCCATTTAAAAAATAAAAGTCTGTTTTTGTTGTGTGTTTTGATTGTAATTTTAACAATTTTCTGAGCCTGGAAATGAAGGATTTAAACATCCTTAATGTTCTTTCTACTTCTAGTTACCACCTTGCCAGCATACGGTCACGATGCTCAGGTCATCTTGTGTATTTTTGCCACTGACTGTGTTTCATGTCATACGCCATCTGTTGCTGAAAAAAAAATGCTGATTATAAATTTCTGCTTTTCTTTACTCTAAAAAAAAGATCATCCCTTCGTGTTACTTTGCTGTATCAAACATAGTTATGTATTTGTTCATATGTTATTCATTAACAGAGGCAGCGTTCACTCTGCTGCTGTACTGGGAGCTGCTGCAGTGGGAGGACCGGCCTCTGAGGGATTTTCTCCACTACCCCTGTCAGAGCGAGTGGCAACGCAAAGAAAACCTGAGTCGTAAAATCCTCCACTACTTCAACAAGGGAAAGGCGAGTGATTTTTATTTTGTTTTCTACAGCTGTGTCTTTTATATTTTACATTTCTTAGTGATTTAGTTGCTTCTCAGTCTGAGTCACTTTACTGTCTCTTATTGTGAGAAAAGGGAAAAAATTACGGTGAAATAAATTTGATCTTTTTTCACACCAAACACGATTTGTATGGTTAAATAGAAAGGAGAAGGTTGAAACTCAGGGGTTCCCAAGTCCAACCCTTGAGTGCTATGGTCCCACTTCTCCAGCACCTGAATCAAATGAACTACTTGTTAGCAGAAACTCTGCAGAGCTGAATTACTGCTGGTGAGGGAATTCAGATATCTGACTCGGGTGTTTTGGAGGAGGGATGCAGGCTGGTAAGTCTCGATGACTGGACCTGAGAACAAAGGAGCTTGTTACTGGTACTATTTCTGTTTAAGGTTACTTGTCTCGGTTGTTGAAGGGTTGTTACATTTTCATCATGAACATGCAGCTGATTAATTAATCACTCATTAACTTTTTCATTCTTCCTTCTTGATCATTTTTTAGGCTTACATGTTACTAAAACAACATTTCTTAGTGGATTATATGCTGCAGAATTGCTGTGTTTACCAGGGGTGAAAGTAAGGGGGTACGCTAGGGTAACCTAAAAGATTTAGCGGGGATATGCAGTACTTGCAAGAGAGAGGAGCAGATGTCTGCTGTAAAGAATCAGTGGGTTCACTGTGAAGCCATGAGTTCACCCACTAATCAGCCTTGACTGATTAATTTTTCAAGAACAATCTAAAACATGACTTAATCAGATATTAAATAACTTTTTTCCCATTTCATTTTGTTTCTGAACTGTTCGTGCTATAGAGCAGGGCTCCAACACTTCATTTGCTGAGGGTTTTGAGTCGATCTCAGCATTAGGTGACAAACTGAACGGCGCCAGGATGTTAAGAATATATGCAACCTGCAAACAAGAAACCTGTGAAATCTTTTTGTCCTCTGGTGTCTGATCAATTCTTCTCGTAAATGTAAATGAAACCGTTATTGGACAGTGCTAGGAACACTCTGTGACTTATTATATTTATTTTTATTAATTTTTGCAGACAATTTAATGCTGTGACTATTTTACCAAACATCAGAAACAAAAGCAGAAGAGCGATCCAGATCTGCACTTATACATAATTTTATTGAGGTCCAGAACCCACAAGTTCTTGGCTTGCGTCATTCAGGAGCCTTGGGGATAAAAAGGCTTCATGATTGTATTTCAAAGGCAGATTTCAAGAACAACTCGGGCAAGAGTTTGGGTCAGGTGCTATTCCGGGATGTAGACATGTGCAGGAATCTCCACGATGTCAGTAACACAGAGTAGCATGTCTTAGTAGGTGTATGTGGATGTGTGCAAGTAAAATTCTTGCTACCTTTCTGTTCACAATAGTCCATATATATAATTTTTATTTATTTATTTATTTTTATTTTCATTTTTTTGTCATAGTGCCCCCAAAAGTTTAAAACTACTTTCACCCCTGGTGTTTACACAAGCTTAAGTATCTTTTAAAGTAAGTTCAGTTTATTAGTATGAAACTTACAAATATCTAATCATATAAACAACTATTTAATGTTTGATTTTAATGTTTGAACGGGTTGATATGAAGCTAATTTCTGATGGATTTGTATATTTTGTAGAGCTATGTAAATAACTCATGTAAAAGTTTTTGCACAAATCCAGTGCTTCATACTGAGGAAGAGCAATCAGATGAAATTAAATTTTCTTTCCCAAACCTCTCCTCCCTGGCCGGTGTTCATCCGCAAAATTAAATTAGTTGACCGGCCCGTATGCTCTGCAGAGGAAACTGCCCAGTGGACCCAGGTAGCAGCTGAAAAGAAATAAAACTGTCATCTTTCATTAACTTATTGCCTTCTCCTGCAGTTATTGCTATATATGAAGGGAAAAGAAAATTACAGAGCCTCCTCAAGCAGTGAGTGTTACATTTTTTTACTGGATAAAAATAGCTCAATGTGTGGTTAAAAAGCACCCGGCAAGTTGGTACCGGAAGGAATGTAAAGATTTGGAAATTGACCCTGCTGCTTTCCCTTGGTACAACTTAGAAACTTCTGTTTGATGAAATTAAGGAGAGCGAAGAGTTAAAACTCCAACATACCACTGGTTCTAGCATTTTTGTGAAAATACACCATCCACAGCCAACCCCAATGGAGGGTAGCGCAGTGTTAATTTACAATTTTAGAATATAAAATCTGCTTTCCTCCTAATAAGATGGCCTCTTTTCCCATGAACAAAGATGCTTCTTATATTGCCAGTTAAAACATGTTTGTTCTTAATTCAATAAGCTACTAACAGTGGGTGGAGTATCCAGAAATTTTTCTCAAGTAAAAGCTTCTGTTCGATCAAAACCATCTTCCTCAAACCTTACACGCAACAGACAAATATAATAACAAAATTGATCATTTTAATGGTCTCGTTTTTTGTGTGTGTGTGTGGTTAATGCAAACTAAAATTTTAGATTAATTTCTCATTCTTCCATTATCTTTTTTATATCTTCACAGTGCTGGGAATATGGGATCTCTCTCTGCCGGGAGCTGGCTTTCCAGTATGAGACGTTATATGATTATCAGAGTCTCAGCTGGATACGGGTAAGTAAAGTGCCGCATGCGACGCATTTCTGCTGCTGCTGCCATCAAACAAGCATCCTCTGTGACGCTGTAAGGAACGATTTTCAGCTCCCTCTGTCACCGTGATTCTCGGTTGTGGGGTGTGAAGTGCAAACACAACGTCCCAATTACCTGAGCACGCCCACGCGCCTCTGGAAGCGCAGAGGATTCAGCAAAGTGTGTGATTAAATTATTATTCATCATGGCTCTGCTGCTTGTTTGTCTTTGTGTCACAGAAAATGGAGGCAGCGTATTATGACAACATCATCGAACAGCAGAGGATCGAGCCGGAGTTCTTTAAGATGGGCTTCTTTGGGAGGAAGTTTCCTTTCTTCCTCAGGGTAAGAGACTGCAGTGATCAGAAATCCGCATTACAGCAGGAGACTGTGTCTGTTATTCCCATATGTAACTATTGGGATAGTGGACATGTCTGCTTTCTTCTGAAGTGTTGAAAAGATGATCAGCAAATTGTTTAAATGTAATGTTAAACTTGTCTGCTGCTAGTACAACATTTTAGCAGGAACACTTAAGAGAAAATCACCACTATTTGTTTTTAAGGTCTTAAACAGCCTCGCCCCACCTTACTTAGTAGAGCTTCTCACTCACTTGGCTCTACTGACCAGCTTCTTTTGGTCATTCCCAGTGGAAGCTTTGAGGGATCAAAACCTTGGGTATCGAGACCCCTAAGTTAAAGAACGCTTATAAATTTGACAGGTCCTTTCACTGTCCAGTTTTAAGACTCGTCTAAAAATATTTTACTCATTTGCATGCACAATATTTTACTCATTTGGGCTGCACAGTGGCACAGCTGGTAGAGCTGTTGCCTTGCAGCAAGAAAGTTTTTTCTGCATGGAGTTTGCATGTTCTCCCTGTGCATGCGTGGATTTTCTCCAGATACTCCGGTTTCCTCCCACAGTCCAAAAACATACTGTCAGGTTAATTGTCCTCTCCAAATTGTCCCTAGTGTGTGTGTGCATGGTTGTTTGTCCTGTGTTTCTCTGTGTTGCCCTGCGACAGACTGGTGACCTGTCCAGGGTGACCCGCCTCTCGCCCAGAACTTTAGCTGGAGATAGACAACAGCAACCCTCCCGACCCCACTAAGGGGCAAGGTTGTAAAGAAAATGGATGCATGGATGGCCTTCAACCCAAATGAGACTAGATTTTACTTTATTTTGATCCGTTTTACTGCTTTGTTTTATTATGTTCGGTAGGATTTTTAAAATGTATTTAATGTTTTCTTTTATCTATCTCTCATGTTCAGCATGCTTGTTTCAGCTGCGGCTGGTGTTTATGCGCTTTATAAATTAAGTTGTTGATGTTTATGGCTGGGGTTTGGCTGCAGCCAGTTCATTGGAGGTTTTAAAACTAATAATTGTTTTAAATTTAGTGCATGCAGTCATTAATAGTTGCTTCTTAACTGCTCTAGAGAAAAGGTTTTTCATTTTAAAACTACAACTGTTGTGCAAAATATATTATACTATGTTAGTGTATAATGTTAGCTGTTTTTCTTTTCATAGTAAAAAACTAAAATTTGTGAGTATTACTATCACATCAGCTTGTGCTGCTGGTGCTGAAACAGTAAAAAAAGATGAGGTGAAGTTAATTTCAGATCCATCAGGCTTGTGCTGCAGATTTTAAACAGAATAAGACGTACAGGGCTTTGTGTGTGAGGTTTAAACACTTCGCTGCTTTTTTTTCTGCAGAATAAGGAGTTTGTCTGCCGCGGTTACGACTACGAACGGCTCGAGGATTTCCAGCAAAGGATGCTGCGAGAATTTCCACAAGCCATTGCAATGCAGCACACAAACCAGCCTGATGACACCATCCTGCAGAGCGACGCCCAGTGTATCCTTATAACCGCTGGTCCTGCCACTCAGAGATAAAGATGTTTTGTATTAATAGAAAAAGTTAATGATGACTGAAAAATGTTGCATATTAAATAAAAACAAAAACCAAAAAAACGAAACCTCAATCTGCCATTGTTCCTCCAGAGTCAGGCAGTAAAACCCTGTTCCCTTTCATCTCCCTCCTTCTCTTCCTCCTCTGTGAACATGTACCAACATCTGACTCGTCTGTCTCTTCCTTGACGCGTGGCTTCCCTAGACTTGCAGATCTACGCAGTGACTCCAGTTTCAGACATCTCTGATGTGCCTCAGCTGGAGCGTGTGCCTGAGAGAATCAAGAGTTTCTACCGCATAAACAATGTCAGCCGTTTCCACTATGACAGGCCTTTCCACAAGGGGCCTAAGGACCGGGAGAATGAGTTCAGGGTATGAACAAGATTGACACTATCAGCTCAGCTCAGGCTTTATTCAGAAGAGTAATAGTCCAGGTGTAGCCTTTTAACACTTGAAATGGATCTAAGTGTTGAAACAGAAGGAATTAAAGCAGCAGTGATAAACATCTCAGTTGATTTAAGATGGTGTAATGCCCCCTGGTGGCCACAGTGGAAACCACCAGCTTCTTTTTTTCACTTAAAATAAACCAGGGCTTATGCCTGTTTTTTCCAGTTAAGTCACTATATTAACAAGCATTTAAGATATGCAGTTTTGGAGATTAACTGTGTTGGATGTTTTCCCATTCAGTATTTAAAAAATAAAGACATCTTTATTAAAATAGAGTTCAAATGCGAAATTGTTTTGATTATTCAGGACAAACCTAATTTCTGTAGCATCTAATTGGATTCAGTTTACTTAAACAGTGTCAGTTCACAACAGACATCATTTATCATTACAAGACAGACACAATTAATATGCAATTATAATCCAACGTATAACCTAGCCAATCCAATTGTTGTCTTTACAATCCACTCATTTCACCACATTTCCCTATGTATTGTATAATTATATAACTGTACAATCAATTGGCTTGGGGTCATGATTCACAACAAGATATGCTGGATATGTAAATGTTCAATTAAAACTTCAATGAAACAACAATACCTCATCTAGCAAAACCTAGTATAAAATGAAGTTATTACATTATTAAATAAATGAATTAGTTTGCTTGTAAAATGAAAGACTAGAACTGAAAGCCCAAGAGAAGTGGTTTGTCAAGCTGTATCACAAAGCAAAGAATTGTGGTCAAAGTGCTTAAACACTGGCTTTAAAAACATCATCAGAGGTTTGTGAAATGCAAACCATATACTGTATGTGTATATGTTACCTCAGTATGTTTGAAAGTTTTTCTTTTAGTGTTAGCTGACATTTCTGACATTTTCCCCAGAACTAACTGAGTTTTTATAGGAACATTTTCACCTTTATAGTGATTGGATAGCCTGTGGACACTGATTTTGGTTCAGAGTCGAAGAGAGGCATTGTTGGATTTCACAAACATCTGTAGAAACATTTAATGTGTAAAATACAGCTAGAATCCTCTCGAACCCAATGGCTACTATATAACATTTGAATCTGAAAACTGAAAGATTTAACTGCTTTCCTGAATTATTGAAGAGGTATTAGTTCTTTCAAAACTGTAAATAGTGTTTACTACAGCTAAAATGTAAAAAAAAAAAACAGAAAAAGAAAACTACCTGGGGTGCTTCAGAGACTTGCTTATGCATAATATTGTAGTTTTGCATGACACAGTAACCCAGATTTAAAATCAAGCCGCACAAAGTGTTAAGCATGTAGGTCACAGTCTACAACTGTGTTTCTGCCTGCCAGTTTTTTTTTTGTTTTTGTTTGTTTTATCTGCAAAACACAGTCAGATGCCCACTGGGTTTAACTAATATTAGACGACGCCGTTAGAATAACCGTGGCTTTTTATCTGCATGTTCAACAGAGTCTGTGGATCGAGAGAACAACCCTGATTCTGGCTCGTCCTCTCCCTGGGATCGCCCGCTGGGCAGAGGTGGAGAGGAGAGAACTGGTGGGTTCATATCAAACGTGCAACGCGTCGCTTTGCATCCGACGCGGCGGCAGCTTTAACGTCGGCTTTAACCGTGTTTTCAGGTGGAGGTGAGCCCACTCGAGAATGCCATTTACGTTGTGGAGAACAAGACCCAGGAGCTACGGACTTTGATCAGCCAGTACCAACACAGGCAGCATCACGGCAACATCAACCCGCTCAGCATGTGTCTCAACGGCGTCATAGATGCCGCTGTGAACGGCGGCATCGCCAGATATCAGGAGGTAGAGCTGCAGGGCAGAGACGAAGGGGAAGCCAGTGTGAAAGTGATGAGTGTTGAGAGCTGTTGCTGTGAGAAATCTTTATCTCTTGTTTGATTCTCTGCAAAAGGCCTTCTTCGATAAAGACTACATCAGCAGCCACCCCGAGGACACAGAGCGAATCACGCATCTGAAAGATCTCATGCAGGAGCAGGTCAGGCTCAATTTAAAGACTTTAGTAGATTTCCGAATGCTTTGGAAATAGAAACATCTTGTTTTTTTCTTTTCTGACGTCAGGTGCATATTCTTGGAGTGGGGCTGGCAGTTCATGAGAAACTGGTGCATCCTGAAATGCGTCCTCTGCACAAAAAGCTTGTGGACCAGTTCCATATAATGAGGACTGGCTTACACCATGTGAGTTTTCATTTTCCCTTTTTAAATGTGTTTTTAATATACTGGGTAAAAAAAAAAAAGCTGATTTTTAAACTTTTCCACATTTTGTTTTGTTACAACCACAAACCAAACAGGAAAAAAATACATCTGGCTCTCAAAATTGTTTACCAAGAAAATCTGAAAAGTGTGGCATGTGTATGTTTTCAGCCTTCTTGAGTAAATACAATCTATATAATAATACTATCTTTCTCTACATGTGAAGCTCCAAATCTACAAACTTTGCACAGCAAAAGATCAAATTGTTTGTCTTGCAAAATAGGCTACACTCAGTTAAAATAGATGGAGAACATTTGTAGTTGTCAGGTTTTTACTTGGATTTGAACTTTGACTGGGCCATTCAAACATTCTGTTTTTTACTGGATGTCATGTATTTAGTTCTTTTCATTTTCCCATCAACTCTTGCTAACTTCCCTATTCCTGCTGAAGTAAAACATTAACACATCATGATGCTGCCACCACCATGTTTCAGTGTGAGGGTGATTTGTTGTGCACTTTTCTGCCACGCGCTTTTGTATATAGATCAAACAACTTCAAGGCATTGAAGTTTGTGGTTGAAGCATGAGAAAATGTAAGAGAGGACTTGCACTCTGTGAACATTCTGTGTTCAGTTTGGTACGGACATCTTTTCGTATAAATATTATGCTTCTCCCTCGATCCAGCATGTTTGTGCTCATTGCTTGCTTGTGTGAGCAGTGTAAATATTCAGAGTAGTATGTGATTGGCTCCCAGCAGTGTGTGCCCGGCATGGATCGATTCGGCCCTGCAGGCTGCCCAGGGGTCAATTCTCCCAGAGGCATCCTCTCCTCGCACAACCACATGAGCCCTGAGAGCGTCCGGCTGATGCACAGACACAGGTCAGTCACTCAAAACTTTCATCCTTTAATTTGTGCCGCATTGCTAATTTTAATCTGGGATCGACACTTACAGGTGTGGTCTGGCTTTTCGCAATTGCTTCTGTCTTCCCATTTTCTAAGAGATCTAAGAATTGATAGTTTACAACGTTTACGTTTACAAGTATTTTCTACTCGGTTACATGTTGAAAGGATTGGTTCAACTATAAATGATTATTAATACACGCCAAAGGCAAGTATTAGCAAAATTTGTAATATAGAAAAAAATACCAAGTTGGAGCCTCCTCTGGTTGTCAGGGAATAATAGCCAAATAGTTTTTAGTCTAGGTTATTGTTTGTAAATACCTGCCTATTAAGGCTAAGATTCAACACGATATAAGGTCTCATCACCACAAATAATTCAACTTTCTAAAGGAGGCCAAATTAACATTGATCTAATTGAGTCTGGGATTAATAGTTTTTGTATCTAAATTTTTCAGACTTTTATAAACCAATGAGTTCAATGAAGCTTAGGATGTTGGGGGCCTCTGAAGAAAAACAATACGTTAACAATATTTACAGTAAATTTCACTTTTATGTTCTGATCAACATGTTGGTCCTGCAGCCCTCTGAATTTGCAAGGCTCAATCCGTCACTCGTCGTCCTCCCTGTCCTCTCACACGTCGAGCGAGGCAGGAAACCTGGTCATCATGACTGATGGCCTGATGGGGGAGCACCCAGAAGAGGCCATGCACATGCAGGTAAGATTAATTAATCTCATCGAGATTATGTGTGGAATTACCCACATTTTCTCATCCGTCTTATAAACTGTCTGTTGTTTTCTCACTTGACAGTACAGTTTTTTTAAATTTTTAGAACCTAACTTTTTTTTCCAGCCAAGCCCGTCGTCTTCTAGTTTGAGTTCAATCCGCTCCAACTCCTCCCAGATTATAAACTCCGCTCCATCAAGTGCCAGAGGTGAGAGGCATAAATCCAGACGGTCATGCAAGAAAATCATTCACTCACAGATCTGTTCACCAAACGTCTAATATTTCTTTAAATTGGTGACATTTGTGGCATGAGTTGGATCTTGAACGAGTCAATCTAACACACATGCGCACACACAGTCTGGATAGAGCAGATTTTGTTAAAAAAAACATCTGTTTGATGTTAGACTTAGATAAATTAATTTCATTCAACCAAGAATTTTGTTTCTGATGAAACATGTACATCTCCACTAATAACTGATGTAGGAATATCAATTAAAATTTCAATTTCATTAAAATCTCATTAATACTGTGGAACAACAGGATAATTGTACCTTCTGTTTTAGTAAAGAGATGTTGGTTAACACTTTTTGAAAAAAAAAAAAAAAAAAAAAAAAAAAAAAAAAAAAAAAAATTTTTGTGTTTTTTTATTTGTTGGTGGCCCCTAAGGACAAACACCACCCGGTCGTGGTTGTGGTGTGGGACGGGTACACGGGGGTGGGCCCCA
>CAEGAF010198556.1:0-22556 GCA_903067075.1 Micropoecilia bifurca
ACCTTAATGTGACTCATTAATTGAATGTCCACAACATCTTTTAGATTTTCTTAATGCTAATTATTTTATTAGTAAGGGTCTGTACAGCTTAATTCAGTAGCAGAAATAAGTAAAATCAATAATCTAGCCTATCTTTCCCTAATTCTGACACTGTGAACTAAAAAAGGAAACTTTGATAGAGACGGACGGAGTTTGGCATCTTGAACCGCAGAACTGGCCTGATGCTGAAGAAGGTGTTGCAGCAGTAGAAGGTTCCCAGTACAGGAAGAGTGCTGACTTAGAGCAGCAGGTCTCGGACCTCAGGATGACTTCCTCATGCGCGTAGCGATCCTCAGCTTCTTGTCTTGCAGCTCTGTAGCTCCCTTCTCCTGGTCTTATGATCTTTCTGGTCTCATGGAAGGAACACACCAGTTCTTCCTCTTTGCTTTTGTTCTTTGTTCTTTGTATTTGTCTTTATCTTCATCTCTGCCTTGGTCTTTGTCTTTGGGTTGGGTTCTGAACCCAGCTGATGAGAGAAGTGCGATTTGAAGCCACATGTTACGGGGCTTACAGGTTGGTCCCTATATGCACAACAGTCTTCGGCTCTGTGACCCCAGCTCTTCTTCAGCTGCAGAGTTCTTTGTCCATCTTGATCTTGGCTCAAAGCTGCCTGAAGGATCCAACCAAAGATTCCTCTTTTGCACCCGCCTTATAAAGAGTTTGTCCACCTTTTGGTGCATTTGCATTGGCTATCTTTGTTGATGTGCCTCTCATTGGCCGACTGCTTGAACAGATGATCTCATATCCATCACCTTGGAGACTTATGACCTGATCTCTGTTCCAATGACCCAGAGTTACTCAACAGTCCTACATCTGTTTTCTGTCCAACTTTTATTTAGGAAAGTTAAAGTTCAACAATAAGGCCTTGGTCACCTCTGCTCTCCCATCAGTTCCTCTTTTCCCCTGACCTTTCACCTTTCACCTTCCATCTACTTCCATCACAACATCAGTGACCTTTAATTACAGTTACACATTTTACACCATTTCAAGTTCAATGTCAAAATTACATTTATAACCTTTCAGTTTATCTGGTTTAGCATTCATTCATAATATTATAGCCATAACTTATTAGTTACTCTTATTATAATCATAATGTGAATTATTACAGACATTTATGAAAAGAAACCATGAATAATCCATTATTCTAATTATTTGATACCAAGTTACAGTTACTTGTTTCACCTGTAAGTACTTCCATAAGTATAAGATTAATATCAACCATTGGTTAAACCAATATTAATTATTGGCTTAATTATAAGTTAATATTATTAATTGAACTATTTTCCTCTGGGTTTTATCCAGTTACTCAAAATGTCTAGATTTTATTCTTTAAAGCTTTAATGCTTTGAAATGAGGAATAGTCTGAACTATTTTTATACTAGTGTAGGCTGGAAACTTCCTCTTTCGTCAGGAAACCTGCTGTTCTTGTTCCATGACTCTCTTTCTGCCCGACTATGATTTTTTATGATTAAATAGAAAAAAGTAGAATTAAAGCAAAGTTTGCAGGACACAATAATAACCAGATTAATTTTATTACCATCTGACTCTACTGTTGGGTCCTGATGTCACCTGTGTAATCAGTTTAAAAGATAACTTTATTTATTTTTACTATTAAACTAAAATCTCCAGCATGTCTCGACTTTTCTCTACAGACGCTGCCTCACTCTAACACTTCACTTGTTTTAACGCCGTCCTGCATTTGAAATCTTTAGTGAATGAAAAGCATCATAAAAAATGCTGACTCTGTTGACCAACCAGCGCAGGGAGGGAGCAGGCAAAGAGCCCATTATAACGACTTCCAGCTCTGTTTCAGTTTTGTGTATAAATCAGTTTGAAAACCATAAATCCTTTTCCTTTAACTTATGAACAACTTTTCTGCTGGTGTGTCACCAGAAATCTAAATAAAATTAGTAAAAATAAGGACATAAACACAAGTAAAAACACAGGTTTGTGCTTGTAAAGTGAAAATTGTAGCTTCATAATAATCTGAGTTAACTACAGTCTAGTGGATTAAAATGTGACAAAAGAAAAGGAGACTTACTCCAGATGTTGACCACAATGCTTCCCACCAGGAGGAAACTAATTATCCACAAACACAACAGGCGGCTAGAACAAGTTATTGATGTTTTCTCTTTTCTCTCTGCCGGACACAGAGAAAATCAATAATCACAATTTTGCACCGACAGAATGGTTTCTTGCTTTCTAAAAGAAAAAAATCTTAAAAAAAAACATTACATCTGGTTCTTTTAGGGTAAGGGTTTCATTATTTTTACAGTAAAAGAACAGATTTAGAAAAAATGAAGAAAAACATTAATATTAACATATTAAGTTCAGTTGAGAATATTTTTGGCCACTAACTTTTAAACACCCAAAAATAAGTTCAATAAGAAACCTAAATATGATACAAATAATCTTTAATAATCTGTTTTTCATCCAGTCTTTCACCAACAGCCTGACAAACAAAATGTACATTTATATTTTTGTATCTTACAACATGAGTAACTCACCATTTGAAATAGTTCGAACATTTTCATAAATCTCTTCATGTGAGTCTTTGGCCATCGTGAGAGAAGTCGCTGCTCTCACGTCTGCAGCTGGTTCAGAAGCTGCTGCACGACTTTTGACAGGAACTCGAAAGAGGGAACATGTGACCCCTGTCCTGCCCTCACTTCACTGGCTGCCTGTATATTTTAGGATTCCTTTTAAAATTCTTATGTTCATTTTTAAATCACTGCATAATCTTGCCCCGGCTTACCTCTCTGAGCTTCTTCACCCCTACGAACTCTGTCGGCGTCTCAGGTCAGCAGATCAGCTGCTCTTGGAGGAACCAAGATCCAGAAAGAAGCTCAGAGGTGACAGGAAGCTCAGGGGGGACAGGGCTTCTCTGTCATGGGTCCCAAGTTATGGAACAACTTGCCTTTGCAGGTCAGAGGCCCCTTCACTGTCCACTTTTAAAGCTCGTCTTAAAACCCATCTATTTTACTTGGCTTTCAACATCAGCAGGATCTAGTTTTAAATAGTTTGTTTTTAAACTGTAAGAGTTTTTATTTTGTTTAATTTTATTTTATTATGTTGTGTTTTAATGTACAACACTTGGTATCAGCTGTGGTTGTTTTAAAGTGCTTTCCAAATAAAGTTGGATTGGATTGGATTGGACTGGATCGTTAAAGTCTCAAAGGTCTGCAGATGAATGTGTTTTATTAATTTGGTCTAAGACCTTGATACGTCTCTGTTGTTTCGCTGGATCTTGATTCTCTGAATTCAGCAGAAACACTGAAAGCTAAAGGCAACACAGGTTTCAGCTGTTTCTCACTTCAACCTCGTCGGCTTTCACACCTTTTCACATATCTCGCCTTGAGGCTGCAGTTTAAAAACTAAAGTTACACAGTCTAAGCTGAAAAACAACCTAACCTGAAAAACAACCAACCTAAATATACAAAGCTTTTTATGGCCAGACCACACGGCAAAAAGTGAAGTAGAGCAGAAACAAAAACCCAGAGCATCTGTGGTCTGATAGACGGACTCATCCGGTACCAGCCTAACATGCACAGAGACACGGGACAGAAAACCATTCACACTGCAAAGTTCTGCTTTATCTATTGGACTTCTAGGGTTCATTTAGTCCACTTGGCTAAAACTCCAGTCCACTTGCACAGCAGGTCCGGTTTGTTTGGGAAGGTGTGAATGCAAACCAAACAACTGAACTCATATCTACCAACAAACTGGGTCTGTGGGTTTTGTTTGGTTGAAGTGAGCTGAGCTGTGGTTCAAATGCATCTCTGAACTCCAAGCAGACCGGAAACCACTCCAAGAGCAGGAAATGGGCTACAGCGCAGTGCATTCTGGGTAAACACATCCACAACAAGCTTGAGAGCCAAGCCTAGCGAGACGAATGACTCACCGACTTTTACCAAAAACAAGAGAAATTTCCTCCCACCACTAAAATGCTGCTCCATTTCTGCTTACATTTCATAAAGAAACAAATAAAACGTTAAAAAGTTTGAACTCAGAGGAGCCCAAAGCGTTTCACAATGCAGTCATTCACACACACACACACACACACACACACACACACACACACACACACACACACACACACACACACACACACACACACACATTATTACTCCTTTAATATTCCAACATTACATCATCCCACAGACCAAAATATAAAGTCAATAATTCATGTAATAAAATCAGTCAAAATAAAATGTTTTAACTTATGAAACTTTAACAAAAACTGCAGGTGTGTTTGTGTAAAATGGGCCAGTCTGTAGGTGAAAACATGATTTATTTGTGAAATGTCACTTTGACCGGCGGAGGAAGTGAAGCAACAAAATGTCTTTGAGGTGGATTTATTTGGGAGATCCTGGTCATCATTACACCAACACCTTTGTTTTTAGTGAAACAAAGAAGCGTACATTTATTAACACTTCCACCAGGTAAAGGTGTGATCAAAAAAGACAAACAAGAAACAAACACTACTTACACAAACCAAACAATAAATAATCCAACAAATATTTACATGCATGCAAAAGTAAATGTAACTAAATATAAATCCTCAGAGTATTACCCCTCTTAATGGACGATGGTATACTATCCTCCAGGAGAATTTGTCTCCCTTTCTGCTCCACCTTGCTGAGACACACCCAGAAACGCAAGAACTCAATTTACTCAAATTGAACCAATCAGAAACAAACTGACATCCCCCCCTTTATCTGAACAGGACAGATGGCTGGTCTCCGACCCAAAAAGAAAGTTCACTAAATGTCACAATGCAACTGAAATAAAGAACTAATACAAAACACATTTGAACTGTAAATTAATAACATAATACCAATAATCAATATGGGATGTAACCCCTGGTCTCCATCACATGAAACATGATGTTTTGAACACATTATGTGGAGATTTAAAACAGATGGGTCCAGTGAATTCATGTTTTCATCAGGCACCATGTCACAACATATTTCATCAACAAGTCGGGTTTTACCAGAAGTCAAACCTCTACAGGTCAGAACCGATTACAAAACTGTGTTTTCAACATTTTTCAGAACATACACACAGATTTACACACATTTGTAAAGGAAATCCTGCCCACAGATTAAGTTTCCTGTGTTACTAAAAGATTGATTTCTGTTGAAAATAAGCAAAAAGCAACTTAAATTTTAACTTAGTTTCTTTTTTAAGTGATACCAAACCCAAATCAAACTGAAACAGCATCACAAACCTTTTGACCTCCAGTACAGGCTCAACAAAAACTCTGAGGAAATAATTTAATTCAATTTATTTGATTAAAATAAAAATAAAAAACAAGCAAACTGAGGCCAAACAGGAAGTTTCTGCTTGACTTTTTAAATCAAAAGTGGTTTGATTGAATCAAAAGCTGCTATGACCTTGTTAGAGCTTTTCCCTCGCAGATGAATCTGTTTTTAAATTCGGAGTCGGCTTTGGCCCAGATGGTTGTGGGATTCCTGTTGGGAACCAGCAGCGCATTTTTTCCAGGGAAGGAAAATGGTTTCTGCATCCAGAACCTTAGAGAGCAAAACATCAGGATGTCAGAACATTCAAAAGTTTGTCTAAAAATAAGAGAAACTTTCATTCCTCACAGCATTTCTGCTTCATTTTAAAGAAACTCTCAATTTGAGATCAGATTTTTATGCAGCATTTTACTCTCAATGGCATCAGGTTTTATCTTCCCTTTGTATGAAAAATGTTTTAACATTTAAAACGTTTGGTTTTAATTATAATTAATTTTTAACTTTTCAATATTTACTCTTTTTAACTGTTTAAGTTGGACTTTTGTAAACATGGATTCACTTTTTACTGTGCAAACCTGATAAAATGAGATGAAAGTGAAATAAAAATCACTTCCTTACCCCAAAGTATCAACGCGTCCATCAACCCAGACCCAGCTGCCTCCACTCTGGTTCAGTCCCAGCCAGTATCCGTGATTTTCATCAAAGTAGAAATCTGTTCCATTACTCATAAACTCCTACGAGTTTAAAAAACAGAAATGATCAGATGAGACGTTTTTCCGTTTTGTTTTGGTCGTTTTTTTGAAGCGCTGGTGGAAAAGCGAACCTGTTCTTCCAGATTGTCGATGACCACCAGGTCTGCATTTCGGTCCTGGCACAGCTGCCGAGCTTCCTGCCAGGTGAACCAGCCGTCTTCATGAAACAAATAACACCTGAGCTGGAACAGAGTCCAGCCTCTCCGGCACGGCTGGCACTCTGCTCCGGAAAACACAAAACCACGTTCACACACACACACACACACACACACACACACACACACACACACACACACACACACACACACACACACACACACAACCGTCCACATGTTTTCACACTATCACAGTTACAGTTTTGGTTTCAGTTGGCTGTACTAACCTCGATCTGAGGCCCGTATAAACGTACTCACTGTTTTTACGACAGAAATCTCTGACTGGAAACAGGTCAAAGGTCAGGATGACTCCCAGCGTCCAGTTGAGGTCGTTTCTGTCTCTGAGGAGAATCTCGGCCCGATTCTCCAGGATTTCCCTCTTCATCTTTATCTCACTGAGATTCACTTCCTGTCTGTACAGAACGGCGCTCACTATGAATAAACCAACAGAAAACATGTCAGAGGTTTAGTTATTCTACTGGAGCTTCAATGAGTTCAGGACAAAGTTATTATAGTTAACTACAACTAAAAATAACTAAAACTGAAAATAACTAAAACTGAAATGGAGAAACATTTTGTTATCTGAAACGGTAATTACTGAGGAGAAACTAAAACCAACTGGAACTATGTTATGAATTTATTAAACTAAAATCTCCTACCTTGCTCGTCCTGGTTGGATGAGCAAGGTTCCACCCTATTTGAATAAATTAAAGAAAAGAGGATAAAACTTTCCACACAGAGTAACAAATCAGATTTTGCTCTTTGCAACTTCTCCAAGAACGTTCTTGCTGTCTGTTTGTCATTNTCCATCTTTTGTCTTTTCCTCTTCTCAGGTAAATTTATGTGTTGTTTGTGCTCTGAGGTTTCTGATGTTTTGTGATGAGCTTTTCTGGTGATAGTTTGCATTGGTCTTGAATAAATGCTGATTATTGTGACGCTGTTCTCTCTGCGTGATCTCAGTCCTTATTGCACACAGCATTTTTCTGAACCCGGGCATAGAGAGGATATAACGAGTCAAAAGGTTTTTAAAGTTTTTAGTATTTTCTTCTCTTAATAGTATCTTATTATGTGATGTTTAATTTGGAAATGAAGATCTTACTACGGATGATGATGATGATGCTCGCTGCCAGAAGGGCAGAAACGATCCCCAAACACAGACACCCGAAACCAGAGTGTGACTTTTCTTCACCTGTTTGGTAAAAATAAAAGAAAAACATGACAGTGACGAATTCAGATGCAAAATATGAGAAGAAGCTCAAACACTTTGTCATCAGCAGCCGTTTGTTACAAAAGAAAAGCTGATGGCAGGAAAATCTGAAGCTTAAAAAGTTTACTTTTTAGGTTTCTGTAAGTTTTAAGTAAACATTTCGAGTTTATTTGTTATTCTACTCAGTTATGTCGTAAAACTCTGAGATTCACGCACCTTTTGGAGGTTTATGGGTGTTGTGGTAATCCATGGCTCCATTCATCATCACCACCGAGACTGAAAAAACTTAAACATCAAAAACCAGAACGTTTACATCGGACCAGATAATCCGGCCCAATCTGAGGAAATGAACCAAGAAATCAGATTTAGTCAATTCTGACGTAGATCTTTAGGAAACTCATCCACCCTGTTGCTCTACAAGCTGTTGGCTCAGATGTTTTCCTATTACATTTGTTTCCTGTTTTATGTTTCAGATCATCAGTAGAGCTGAGGTGCATTTAAATGATTGTAAAAAAACATGAAAAAACTGAATCTTTCTCTGTACTCATTGTTCTTTTAAACCAATACATTTTCTAAATCCTTTCCTGTTGATTGTTCAACCCTGATCTTCTTCTGCAGCTAATAATATGATGGAAGTTTTTTATGTTCCCTTAGGAAACTACTTAACTGTTCCCTCTTCTTAGTCCTAGAATTTGGTGATTTTGTTGCTCATTTCTCTCAGAATATGTAAAATAATATGTTATAAAGACATTATTATTGTTATGAAAATAAGAAGTTATAATATAATATAAGAATAATATAAGAAGTTATAATATTGTTATAATATTATAATATTGTTTACTATATTATTATGTAATAATATAGTAAACAATATTTACTATATTGTTTTATTTATAATAATGTAATGATATTATTATATGCTATAATATGAGTAATCATAATAATAATTTGTAGTTTATATTACTAGTAGTATTATTATAGAAATAAGAATAAACACAAGAATAAGAATAATGAATTTAGCGAAGAGTTAAAACACCAAAAATTAAGATCCAAAATGGAACCTGAATGATTTAAAATACATGATTATTTTTTTACATTTTGCATATTTACCAGACTCCTGCGGCATTGTGTTGTTAAAGCTGCCACTAAATTATTTCAGAACAACCCTCGTTTATTTTGTGTGACATGATAAAGGCAAAAGAAAAACTCTAAAGTGAATTGCGATAATCATGCATCATAACCTCAGATTACAATTCAATCAAACGAAGTAAAAGTGAAGATCTGCATCTTAAAGTGAGAAAAGTGTGGCTATCTGAGCAGAAATCATCTTCTAGAAAACACCTGCACTGACTTTAACATGTAAATCTGGTATAAAGAGAAAACAAGAATCTCACCGTAGACTGTAATAATGACAGCCGCCACCAGGAGGAGACAAAGTATCACCAAAAACAGAGACGAGACTCTGCAGCAACTTCCATTTCTGGTGAGAAAACAGGAAAATGACTCAACATTTCAACTGAAGACTGATTACATTAACTATAAAATCTGTTTTTAACTTTAAATGTCATTCAAGTTAAAACCCTGTAGTTATCAAATGTTATAAGTTCTGGGGGAAAAAAAGGTGAGGATACATTCTATTTTTTTCATTATTGGGCATCAGTGTATAAAGTTTATCATTGAATATTTACTATGGTAAAATCCACAGTAAACTCAAACAGCATCAAGATATTATATGATACAAAAAATTCACTAAAGTTGTTTTGTTGCTTTGTAGTTATAAAAATACAAGGTTTTATAAAGAACAAATTTATAAAACTATGTAAAGTTGGTTTATACAACTCCATGTAGTTACTTTCATAAAAATTATATATAAAAGCCACTAACTATCAAACTTAGAAAAGTCCGACCAAAGATTCCCGTATGTTGACTTTGAATCACAGTTTTTAAATTTATTACAAGGAATTCAACCAAACTTAGATTTCATAGTAATTCAAAGTAAGTAAGTTCTTTCAAAGAGTCATAATAGATTAACATATTCTTACTGCTGGATCTTCTGTAGAAGTCTGTGCTCCAGCACATCTAAAGAAGCCCCTGACCACCAACCCATTAGCACTTAAAGAAAAGATGAAATGGAGGAAAGTAGTTTAATGGAACAAATGCAGAGAGAATTATCATAAGGTCTAAATGGTCACATGTCTGCAGACCCCACACATCCTGGACACAAACCGTTTAGCCTTTTCCCTTCAGGCCAGCTCACCAGAAACAGCTTCTTTCCTCCCAGTCTCCCTCTGATGAACACTTGGTCTAAATGTCCTTCTTTGGTTTCATAACTTTGTCTGAAAAGAAGAAGTGAACATCCTGTCTCAACTCGGAGCCTGAAAACACTCAGGATGACGTTGAAGCGTCTCTGTGGAGGTTTAACTTTGTCCGTCTCTCTGGGAGACTAAACGTTTTTCTGCTGCTTGTAGGTTTTTAATCATGGAGGAAGAACTGACTTATGCAAATGTGACTTTTAATACTATTGGTGTCTTCACACACATCGACTCAGGTAAGTAAGGTTTTTATTTTACCACAGCAGTTCAAAACTTCAACTGAATCATTTCCTTCTCGTTTCTGTGCAGAAACATCACTGCAGAAATGCACGTTATTCAAACACAAAACAAGAAACCAAAAAATATTTTTTCTCCTGATATAATTCTCACAACTACAGAGCAAAATGTTTGCATTTTTCTTCATAGTAATAGTTAATATAACGACCATTTACATGAGTGAATGAACTTCAGGTGCAACATCCGCTGCAGGTTAATTAGTCCAGGTGATCTCTGATCGCCAGCAGCAGGTTTTAAGACTCCTCCATACGACGGCGTATCAGGGCCACTATAGATTACAAAAACGAAAAGATTTCTGCCAAAAACTCAGAAATGTTGAGATTAATCTAAAAAAAATTCTACAACAAACAAGAAAATGTATGAAGTTAAAAAGTTAAACATTTTAATGAAAATAAAAACAAACATTTTGAAAATAATCTCAAAATGTTTTCTGAGATTGAGAAGTCCACAATTTTGAGATTAATCTTAGAAATCTTTAATTTGTGAAACTCTGAAATTTCTACATGTCATGAACATTTCTGAATTAATGTCAATATTTTTTAAATTGAATTCAAGGATGTTAGACTCCTGTAGATGAGAAATGTCCTTTTTTTTTTTTTTAGAAATCCTCTGAGCATAATCTCAATATTTCTGCTTTTTGGCAGAAATTGACTGCTTTCATCTATGTCAGTAATACGCTGTTGTACAGTAAACCATTTGGTTGCATCTGCTGGTTCTCTTCTGCTCTGGCCTTCTTTCTCTAAAGTATTTTAGAAATTTTTGCACATTTCACAGGTTTGACCAAGGCTGCGTTCACACTGCAGCCTGAAATGACCCAATTCCGATTTTTTTGACGTAATGCGACTTGTATGTCACTTCAGGCTGCAGTGTGAACACAGAGTTTTGCAGAAGCGTCACGCCTGCTGACATGAAACATGACCGTCATGTTTCCATGGCATCGTAGAAACAAATGTCTCACCATTCCTGTAAATCAGACTGAATGAGAAATGACGGTTCCTCTTTCTGCTCCAACAATAGCTGGACTTATTTCTAATCACATCTGGGTTCTGAACACTCACTGCCTTCTTACCTGACATTTTAAATTACATTGATTTATTAGTTCATTGATTTTTTTTAAACTTTACAATTCAGAAAAAGAAATAAATTTAAGTTTTCCTTCAGAATGTATTGATTTGTAACTTTGTTTTTCAAAAAAAGTTTATTTTTCTGTTTAAAATTAGTGGCTTTAGCAGTGAATGGGGACAGACATTGGATGGAAGAGACTCAAATGACTTTGGGATGTGATTATCAATGAAAGGCTGAGTTTTCATATCAAAGCTTTATCTAGATCAGTGTTTCTCCACCCTGGTCCTCACCGCCCCCCTGCTCTGCATGTTTTAGATGTGCCTCTATTCCAGAACAGATGATTCAAATGATTCAAATGACGCCTGTTAATCACCCAGAGATACAATCCAGGTGTGGCAGAACGGAAAAACCTAAAACATGCAGGACCAGGGGGCCTGAGGACCAGAGTGGAGAAACACTGGTCTAGAATGTTCTTCCTTTAAAGTTTGAAATGTTATTACTACTGTCCAAAATCACACATTTATATGCTATTGTTTTGTTTTCTGATTTTTTTTCGTTTCCTTAGAAAAATTGAGCCTCAAAGAAATAATTTACGATGAGGTGAAGACAGAGGAGAAGACGCAGGACACACATCCGATCATAACAGGTAACCTTGTTCCCGTGTGACGTTACATTTCCGTGAACTTCGTAACTGACGCCATTTCGGTTGCTATGACAACAATAAGCAAGACAAGTTTACAGCTAGCTCTCGCCTCTCCTTTCTTAACAATAAGTACAGTACGACTTGAGTACTGTACCCACCTCTGTATAATACCACAAACATTTACTGTAGTACTTACTATGGCTAAATTAGCTTAGCTAATGTAGCTTTTATCTGCTAGCTATGGACATGTAGCCTATACTCACACAAAGAGTTTGTACATCCAGAGGTGGGTAGTAACTAGTTACATTTACGCAATTACATTTACTTGAGCAACATTTTTTGAAAAAAAAATTCCTTTTAGAAGTATTTTTACTACTCTGTACTTTTGACTTTTACTTGAGTAATTTTCTTAGGACGTAGCTCTACACTTACTTGAGAAACATTTCTGCATTTTCTACCCATTGAATAAAAACCAAAAATTCACCAGACACAGAAACACGACACAGTTTTTGTTGAAGTTTCAAAAGTTTAACTGATTTGGGAAAAAAAATTATTTTGCCTGATTTTATTTTTTGTTACTTAAATGAATTATTGTCGTTTTGGTTATTAAAACGCCAAAATTTCCATTTAACTCTAGAATGTGGTCCATCTGACGATGTATTTTTAAATGATTGATAATTTGATCAGTTTTTCAGTACTCAAGTAGAGTTTTTACCAAATATCCTTGTGTAATTTCTTGGACAGATACTTTTTACTTGTACTTGAATAAAAATATGTTGAAGCAGTACTACTTGTACTTGAGTATAATTGTGTACTCCACCCACCTGTGTGTCCGTCCTTTATAAATTAGATGAAACATTGATCGTCTTCATGTTCACTATTAACCACATTGTCAAAATGTTTCCATTCTCCATTTCATGCGGCTCGATCCCGACAGCAGCCATTTTGTTGATATATATTTCTCTTCCACATTTGGTCAAGAGTGTTAAAATACTTTCTTTTTGTTGTCTCAAACGTTCAGCTATGTTTGCTTTGCCTACCAAGATGGCGGAGATCACTTCCAGTTCAGACTTGAACTATGTATTAAAACTGAAAATGTTTTACTTTTTATTGATCTGGTTTTCATAGAAAAGGAAAAGAGATCTCAGTTTCACCCTCTGCCGTTTTTGGGGATGATCTGCTTCATCCTGCTGCTGGCCATCATCATCCTGAGCGTCTACTGTAAGTCTGTCTGCTTCTCTGGCCGTCTGAGCGTCTACCTGAGCAGGTAAAACATTTTAAACACCTGACTGCAGTCACATCTGAGCAGAGGAGACAGTCGGGCATTTTAACGAAGCAGAACCTGAAGCTGGAGGCGATGAATGCAGCTTTACAGAGACAAACAGCAGAACTGCTCCGAGAGAGAAACCGACTCAACTGGACTCTAGAGGTCATCCTGGAATATGACAACTTTCCTGCGGCTGAACGCTGCCCACAGAAACGTTAGAAATTATAGATTTTAATAGACCGTTTCTGCAATGTTTGAAATCTTTTAAGCATCTTAATCTTTTTAATCTGTTTCTTTCATTGTTTTACAGAGTGTCAGCCTTGCCCGAACGGCTGGTCGACGTTTCAGTCAAACTGTTACCTGTTTACAGAAGACGAGTACAGCTACAAGTGGAAAACCTGGGAGGAAAGCCAAGAGTTTTGTCTGAAAGAGAATAAAGCAAAGCTGGCGGAGATCGACAGCCAGGAGGAGCAGGTAAAGATTTTAACCATAAAAAACACATCCAACGTGAAAACAAATGGATTTTTATATGGGATTTAAAGTTACATAGTAAAAAATTAATAAGGTTTTGGTTCATTTAGCCTGTCACAGGGAAAAAATGTTTTTTCCTAAGTCATATTTTCATCCTGTTATTCCTACATCTGTAGATGTAAAATTTCCAAATTAAATATTAAATTTACAAGCTAAACTAAACATTTAGCTTTCAAATTAGTATTTAGTTAGGAAGCTAAACATTTTGTTCTCAACAAAATGTTTGAGCAAAATATTTAGCTTCCAAATTAAATATCTACTGCTCTGACTGTGTTGTTCTTCCAGAAATAATTTGTTTTTGAGTTTGTTAAGCATTAATCAATTACTAAATTACTTGACAATAACTTCAGTAATTGATTTATTAATCTGATTGTTTCAGCCCTAAACAGTATTAATAATGTAGTTAAAATCATCGAGACACGGATGCAGTAATTGTTCCAGTTTATGTTTTGGGTGTAAACATGATGCATGTTGTAAATTGGTGTAAATGAACTGAAATCAATTGAAGTTGATTAATTTTCTCTATTCTGATTTACAGTTTGGTGAAAATGTTCTTACTTTAATAGCAAACAAAAACACTGATGAGTCAAATTATCCTAAACTTGTGCAGTCATTTTCAACAAATAGATTTAAGCAACAATTTTCTTAAAGGTTTCTGCAAAAGAAGAACTTTGTTTGTATAAATGTTAATTAAATATTTATTTTGCTAACTAAATATTTAACTTTCAAACTAATTTTTAATTCGTGAATTAAATATGTAGTTTGGAACTCTGAAATTGATAAATGAAGCAATGATATGGTGAAAATATGATTTTGCTGCTATAATTTGTTTTCTGTGTAACTTTACAAATGGCATCCAGTTGTTTTTTTTAATCTTCTTTCATTTAAAATGCAGGAATTTATAAACAACAAAACAAAAACATACAACGACCAAAAGCACGGCTACTGGATCGGGTTGAAGAAAAACACGGAGGACATGTGGACGTGGGCGGACGGCAGGAACCTCTCTGTGACGTAAGCACCACGCAAACAGCAGAAAAACTTCAGCGTTTCCTAACTTCCTCCAAACCTTTTCACCTCCAGGAAGCCCTGAAAACACAGAAATACCCTCAGTAGTTTTCACAAGCAGGAGGTGAAAGGTTACAGTGAAGAAATCACTTTCATCATTCATCTCCTTCTGCTTCACTGGACCGCAAACGTCAAAAAAAAATTCAAACTGTGAAACGGAGCAGTGCTGCCACCACGTGGTCTCACCACGCACTGCAAGGCCTCATTTTCACACATACTAAATTCACATAAAATTAAAGTTCGGTCAAATTTATGTCAACAAATTCACCTGCTAGTGTTTCTGTAAATCAAGCTGAACTATTTTTAATTACCATGATTTTTTTTAGACTGTTTGATTTACATTTATACAAACAAACTTCTTCTTTTGCAGAAACCTTTAAGAAAATTGTTGCTTAAATTTGAAAATGACTGCACAAGTCTAGGATAATTTGGCTCCTAAGTGTTTTTGTTTGTTATTAAGGTAAGAACATTTTCACCAAACTGTAAATCAGAATAGAGAAAATTAATCAACTTCAATTGATTTCAGTTACACCAATTTACAACATGCATCATGTTTACACCCAAAACATAAACTGGAACAATTACTGCATCCGCGTCTCGATGACTTTAACTACATTATTAATACTGCTTAGGGCTGAAACAATCAGATTAATAAATATTAATCAATTACTGAAGTCATCGTCAACTAATTTAGTAATTGATTAATGCTTAACAAACTCAAAAAACAAATTATTTCTGGAAGAACAACACAGTCAGAGCAGTAATTAAGCCAAAACTGCACAATACATATGAAAGGTGAAAATAAAAAATCCTAGATTGGTTATAAGGGACAATGTTTCCGATCATAAAGGCAGATCTAGTCAGTCTAATTTTATGCTTTATGCTCTGAGCGACATCATGCTTTATTATTTATTTTACATTATATTTATTATTCCTAGCTGCACTTTGTGAATCATTTGAAAGAAGGTTTGTTGCAGTTTATTTTTACTTTTGACCAACCCAGTCAACCCGTTGTTTTGTTTTGGTTTCTTTATTTATTTCCACTCTCTGTTTGACTCCTAATTAAACTTTCTGAACAAATTGAAGATTTTTTTACATGTTTGACCAATTTTATGAAGCTATTTGTGGATTTATGTGTGCTGCACTGGTGCAGAGTTATCAAATAAATTTTATGTTATGTTATGTTATTTTATGTTTGTGTTTTCAAAGTTGAAGTTAATTCAGCAGTTTTAGTGTATTGGATCGATATCGGCCGATACAAAACCTCAGATATCGGCACTGAAAGTGAGAAAAGTGGCATCGTTCCCTCCAAACAACAAAATGTTCTTCTTTACAAAATGAATTTGATAGTTTGATTATTTCCATTTTAATCTATTTCTAGTCATGGATTAAAAGGCTTTAGTGGTTAAATGAAAAATCTGCAGATGTGCCAATTTATCATCAATGGAATAATTATTGGTTTCAGCCCTAACTCTGTTCATTCTACTGGCATGAAGAAATTAAGCATCACAGAAGGAATCTCCTCTGATTGGCTTCCTAAAACAAGCAGCCGATTGAAGTTTCTTAGGTTTGAGCAGAACTGAAGTGACTCCATGTGTCTTCATCCTTCAGCTTCTGGTCGACAGAAGAAGCTGGAAATCGACTCATCTGCGGTTTAATTAACCCGAATCTCAACAATTCATCCAACTGGGCCAAAAGCAGCTGCAGCATGAAGAACCGCTGGGTCTGTGAGAGAAGAGTCCTGATCCGACCCGATTAGGATCCACAAACTGAACCAGTATTTATAACTATTTAAAACTTAAACTGTTAAAACCTTTCTGTGTTTCCTGTTTATTTAAAAGGATCTGATGAAACGCCTCAGACAGGATCTCTGGATTTATTTCTGTTGTTAAATATTAAACCAGGTACATAATTTATACTGAGAAGATGAAGCTCCGTTGTTTCCTGCAGACACATTTTAGCTCTGCATGTTTTCCATCCTAGCAGGATTTCTGATGCTAAACGTTGGCTGAGTTTCTGGATTTCATCGTTTTGTTTCCTCTGCCTGACAAAGATCTACTGATAAAATCTGTCATTTTATTTGTTTTTAAAATGAACTATTAAAATTTCTAAACAGTTTCTGAATTTATCTAATCATTTTTTTCATACAGGGATGTCCAAATTGTGGCTCAGGGGCCTTTTGCGGCCCTCTAGATGATTTTGTTTGGCCCTTGTTCCACAATTCAAAAATATAGCAAATAATTTCTGATTTTGCAAATATAATTTTCTTAAAACATTCAAGCATTTAGAAGCAAGACAAAGTGTTATTCTTTCATTAAAAATTTTTTTCAAAAAGTCCTAAAAATAAAGTTGGAAAAATATTTACCTGTCATTTAAAACAGCAACTGTGTTTTGGATTGATGATGATTTAAACTACTTTTATACAAAAATTTGATTACTTTGCTTTATGGAAATATTGTATATTTAGTATGTTATCAAAGACATAAACACAACAAACATCTTGAGAAATAAATGCGGCCCTAAGAGCGAATCAACTCTAATGCAGACCAAAAAGCAAACTCTGCTTCATCTAAAAACTTTTCTTCAGAGGTTTTGTGTCGATTCCTTCAGTAGCTTTTGGTGTAGCGCCCCCACAGGCGAGGAGGGGACCATGTTTTTAAACTAGTTTGGATCGTTTGACACAGTGTAGATTTAAAGTGAACCACAGCAGATGAAGATGTAACAGATGCTGCCATTTTGGTGCCCAGTCAAACTGAATCTACCGCAGTACCAGGTGTGAAAACAGCCTTAGGGTTTGACTCAGCATCTTTGCACATGTTGAAATGTGTCGGCTTGTTGTATCACAGCGGTGAAGAAAGGTTTCCTAGAACAGTTTAAGCAATAAAACATCCACAGGGTGGATGTAGTTACACATCAGACTGAGGTTGAAATATGTGAAGAGAAAGAGGAACCGGTCTGAGCTGCAGCTGATGATTCAAAGGCTGTTGGGCATTTTTCTGATCAGTTTTCAGTTATTTTCTGTATGAAGGATGGAGAACAACGGGGACGAAGTCTGCTATTCTACAGTCCATATCAAAAACAGCAAACCTTCTCCGACAGGTAAGAGACTCCACAAGTTTCACGAGGTTTTGGAGGCAACAAAATGCTTTGTCGCCTCTTTAGAAAGTTAAAACTGAACCTTTATTACATTACATGTAATAAGCCTTAATCATATTTTATCGGTGAAATGTCTTATTGTTCTACAAAAAAAAAATCATTCAGTGTTTTGTGCCTTATAATTTTCCTGTCATTGGGAGGCTGAAGTGAATCATCTGCTGTTTCTGTGCTTCAGACACTGAGGAGGATTCAACCATTTACTCTGAAGTGAAACAGAAGAAAGATGCTCCTGCTCAAACCAGTAGGTGTAACTATAATCCACCCGTCCGAGTTTTTCTCCATCTGCACACACAAATCCTGAAGGACAATCAGAGAGACAAGTTTTCCGAGCAAAAGAGGGAACCCAGGCATTAACAGGGGGAACATTAAAGTTCCCTGCACAACTTTACCAGACCAAGACTGAATGCAGGTCCTGGTTCTAAATGTGCAACTAGGAACATTAATATTAATATAAATATTTAATGTAAAAGAGGAATAAAATGAAGAGGAAGAAGAAGTCAAAAAAGTGAAAGTTGTCAAAATCTACGGTGGCTCTGAAAAACAGTTCAACAAACCAAAAGTATGTTTTTTTTTTCATTTGTAATTGTATTTAGTTAATGTTTTGTGATTTTTTAAAATTTTGTAGTTGTTAATGTCTTGTTTTTGAATATGTTTTTGTGTTCTTAAATTTGTAGTTGTGCGATTTGCTGATGCAGTTTTGCACTTCAAGGTCTCCATACAAAACACACACTGTGTCACGTTTGGTTTTAAGGTGGATAAAATGTAGTTAAAATAGCAGAGTAAAACATATACTTCAGAGGAAGAGAACACAAATGGTTAAAACTATCGCAATATTTAATTGTGATCTAACTTTGAGTCAAAAGGTTCAATCAAAGAAGTGAAATTTTATTAGCATGTTTTAAGGCAGAAGCTTAAATTTGCTAGTGCAAATGAAAATAAATGCGATTAAAAATAAACGTGATTGAAAACCACAATAATAACCATGTTAATGTTATTAATGTGCCTTTCATTGTGTCTGTCAGGTCAAGAGAAAGAGGAAGCAGCAGCGCTCTGTGGCTCTCGCCTGATGCTGGTGTGTTTGGGGATTCTCTGTGTCCTGCTGGTTGTGAGCATCGCCATCATCGTCTACAGTGAGTTTCACCTCAGCAGAATAAACCTCATTTAGCTTCCTTTGTAAAGCATGTTCAGGGGTCACTCGTTTAGTTTTTGACTGAAAATGATGCTGCAGAAGTGAACTGTTATCGTGTCACCCTCAGGGTAAATAACAGGTCAGATTGAAATCGAGTCAAAGAACATTTGCAAACAACATTTCAAGGATTAAGATGCAAAATAAGTTTAAAACAGATAAAAAATGTAACAATATTGCAACGTGTAACATAATATTATGATAAATATGTAATTTAAGTATATGTTGATAAAAATGTGGCAAAATCGTCACAGGGCAACACTAACTGTTTACATTAAATCAATAAAAATTTGTTTAATGGAAACAGAAACTTAGATTAAAACGTTTTGGGGCTTGGATGAAGTGACTTTTCAGACGTACAGTAATAGATGTATTTAAACTGCAGTGGAAACCGGATGTTACTACTGACAGAAACAACAAAGAAGACATCAGTAAGTGGTAGGAGGATGAAGGTTTGTTTTTATTTGTTTGCTTGTTTGGACAATGTGCAGCTGGCTCCACCAGAGCTTTAATTGTAATTCATAAAAAGTTGTGTGTCACTCAAACGTGTTGAATCCAAAGTTCTTTCCCCAAACCATAGCCGCTGCCAAGCATAAGGAGTTTGTCTCTCCAACGCCTGAATAAAACGCCACCGTCTCCTCTGATGGCTGAAATGAATATATCTCATTTATTTGTTTACATTTTGTCGCTGCCATTATTTTTAGTGACTTATTGCGTGAACAAGCTTATTCACATGTGATTTTTAATTAAAACAACCAACAAAGATTTGCACACATTTGTATTGGAAACACAGCTACAGAGGTAAAGAGGAGAAACCGCCATGCACGAAGTTCTGCCTATTTAGAGCATTAAATTAACCCAACATTTATGTTTTGCACTGTGAAAGAAGGTTTGAGTACCTGGAGAATATCCACACGAACATCAGGAGAGCATGTTACCTCCATCCTGTATGGCTGCTTAAGAGCAAAAGTTAACTATTAAATGAAATATTAACTGTCTTTTTTTACTTCCTTTTTCTTATAAAACAAGACATTTTTTTGAAATACATAAATATATTTTTCTTTGCACCTCTAAAGTTCATAAATTTATAGTTTATGACTGAACTCTGTTCAGGCTTGAAAACTGAAGTCAAATTCTTTGTACTTCCATTTGGTCAATAAAGCTGATTTTTCTTCCAAAACTAAAGATACTTTCTGATGTCCTGTAGAATGTATTTCTATAGGAGTCTGAGAGAAATGTAATGTGTTGATGCTTCTCTGGTACAGATTTAATGGCTTTCTGACTAATTTATGTTTTTACAGTGAGCATGAAGACGACCGTGCAGCAGACAGAAATCAATAACCTAATCAAAGAAAATGAGCGAGTGACTGAGGAGAATAAAATGATGCAGAACAAAAGCAAGGAGCTAAGCCGAGAGAGAGATGACCTGAACAAGACTCTGGGATTCATCAAGAAGTTTGACAACTTTCCTGTAAAAGACTACTGCTCTGATGAAGGTATTAATGTTCTAGATTAACTTTGAAACTCTGGATCATTGTTACTTTAAAACAAACCTGACCGTTAGGTAAAATGCTGAAGGTCTCTGCTCTGACATCAAAGATTAATAAGCAACAGGTTTACAGTGAAGCTTTGATTTCAAATAATACTGTTTTTATTTGGAACACCTTCTAATATTGAATTGCAAAGTAGCCCTGATGTTTGTGCTTGAACTATTTTCACCTTAAAAACATTAAGTAATAATCAGACAGGAATTTCTTTTTATATTCTAATTTTTTCCTATTTCATATTATTTTACCAAAGTTTCACTTTTTTCTGCTCTTTCCTTTCGTCTAATGGATCCAGGGTGTAAACCGTGCCAGAGAAATTGGATCTTCTTTCAGGAGAAATGCTACATGTTTTACAACAAATCATCTCCTTGGAAGTCCTGGACAGGAAGTCGGGCTTTCTGTCAGGACCAACGTGCAGATTTGGTTGTTATTGATGATCTGGAGGAGCAGGTAAAATCTGACACCACCTCTACACTAACATGAGAACTTAAAACAAATCTGGAAGTTTTCATGTAAAATTGATGGCTTGAAGAAAAAAAGGTTTATAAAAACCTGAAATAATCTGCTCACAGGAATTTGTCAGCAAAAACATCAAGTACTACTATGATGAATTCCACGGATACTGGATGGGTTTACGAGAAATTAACAACATCTGGACCTGGGTGGATGGACGTGCAGATACTCTTGGGTAAGAACTAAGACCTAAAAATATACATATTTAGCTAAAAATGTAAATATATTTTGTCAAGATTGTAGAAAAGTTAAATGTACTGAGTGACAACGACTCCAGGATCTCCAGGACTTCTTCTAAAACCAAACCTTGGTGGACATGATTGGGTTCATTGTTCTGTTTGGACGTGAAATGATGTCAAAACTTACTGGGCTTCGTCTTTTCAGCACGAGCTTCAGACGTCTGATCAGGCTCAAGAAGTTCCAGTTTTGGAAGAACCAAAGTGTTCTTTATCTTCCTATTATAGCTATGAGCAAACTACAGCTGGGTTTTGAGTTCAGCCATGGAGACCTTCAGTCCTCAGTCTGTCCTCACTGTGGGACTGAAGATATTTTGCCAATACTTAACTTGTTTTTGGTGTAGAATAATTTTTTGATGTAGCTGTAAATACTAGAACAATTAAATGTGTAAAATCTGATCTTTATTACATTTTGTACATGTGTGGCTTCTGTTGAATTCTGTTTTTATTCATTTTGGGACAAACCATTTGGTTGCTGACAGTTGTCAGTTTGATGTCAGTACGGTGCTGAATGAGGTCATGATTCTGTTTTAAAGGTTCTGGATGAAGGCGGCGTCCAAGTCATCAGCTCCATTTGCACTTCTGATCCCAAAGAGAAATCTGACAAAGCAGATGAGAGAAATCTGGAACAAAGCAGATGAGGTGTTTCAGAACAAATTCATCTGTGAGCAGGAAGCTGTTATTTGGCCCATCTAACTCTTCTCTTACAGATTCCAGACGTTTAGATACACTATATAAAACACATTCTTTTTTTTTCACGCTGCCTGATGTGAAATCAAAATGAACGTTTCCTTTTTTGGTCTATTGCGATTACCAGAATATTTTCCACAACTTTAATAACAAGGGAGATTTTTTTTCAGGCAATCTTCACTGTAAAGAATCAAAAAATATACTTTATAGTGTATGCAAACTTTTGGTTTCAACTGTAATTAATTTTGTCATCAATTTTTGGTAAATGTCATAAATAAAAACACAAAGGCCTGTTTTAAATGCTGTTAAAAGATTGCTGAAGATTTTTAAACTGTCTCCATTTCCTATGTGTTCTTATGGACAGAATGTTAAATGTAACATCATTTAGCTTTTGATTAGTTTGAAGTATTACTAATTTAAAGGCCTTAAGGGTCATCTGTTCTGTTTTTGTATAGTTTTAGTTACTTATCAGTGAGAATGCATTCAGTGCATTCTCACTTATAGTGTTTCACTTCTTGCATCCGTACGTTTTACTGCGCTTAACTACTTCCACTAATCTTTCACTAATTGTACTAATTCATATATCAAAACGTTCAGCTTCTTCTGGAGATTGTTGCTATGTCTTTTGGTA
>CAEGAF010198563.1:0-20861 GCA_903067075.1 Micropoecilia bifurca
CCCCGCCCCCCCGCCGGGCCCCCCCCGCCCCCCCTCCCCGCCCCCCCCCCCCCCCCGCGCGGGGGGGGGGGGCCCCCCCCCCCCCCCCGGGTGTTGTGTCCCCTTCCCTTTCACCGCCCGTTCCCGGAGGGACCCTTTAATGTAGACCCAAGGGCTGTTTACCCAGATGTGGAACTTCCAGCTCCCCTAGTGGCCTTCAAACTCCAACAATATGTCCATGCTAAACTTTTTTTTTCTTTGCTCCAGTATGAAACACACTAAATCATATGGTTTTCACTGTTCTCACCCAGGGATCCAGGAGGGCACCCAATGCACAAAGTGTAAGAATGAATGGGCACTGAAGACCTCCATAGCTCTGCTCTATGTGCTGTGCACCCTACTCACTATTGCTGTTGCTGTTCTTGGATATAAAGGTGAGATGAGTTTTCTTTTCTGACAGTTTTTCCTTTCATGCTGATCTCATATCATTGAATCACTGAAATCAAAATGTGACCATGCAGTAAATAGTTACCAAAAATCTGTGTCATCTACAATTTTTTTAAGAAAGGCATTCTGAATAGAAACCTGAGGTTGCTTCCATGAACACTTTTGCATGTTTTCTATTTTGAGACTTTTCCGCAGAGGCTCTGTTCTTCCAGCTCACCAACGGGGAAGCTTAAATCACCGCGCACGAAAACTTTAAAGGGCTAGGACAATGAACTGTTTTGTATTAAGTCTTAGATGTGTCTAGATTTCCTGGGGGTGGTTTATGTAACCCTGTTTCCTTCCTAGCTGACTTATAAAATAAAACTGTGCGATTCAAAATATCAATGAAGTAACCGGTTGGTGATTTTCCCAGCTGCGAGCGTAAACTAGCCTAAAAGGCTGGAGTATGGTAGGTCAAAACTTCAGCAAATGAAGTGAGACACAGAAACGCTTACATCTGTTATGGAGGTCTCCGGATTCCAGCTATACTTGAGGTCAAGCTGCATCGAAACAAAGCAGCCGCACCGATACGCTTTGTGTGGGTCAGTGATGGAGAACAGAGAGAAGCACAGATGTTAAGTGCATAGAGGGGTCTGCGTCTTGCTGACATAACCATCTGGAGGTTGGAGTGCATTTGAACTGTGGTTCCTTTGACAGAGCAGCGCTTTCGTACGAGTAAAAACTCAATTCTAGTGGGTTCTGCTGAAGTTGCACTCAGTTCACCCGATGCCCATCTGGCAACAATTAGACCTGCATGACAACATGCAGCTTGGAACAAGAAAGACCGACTTTGCTCATAACGTAGGGGACAGTCGTCGTACAGGCGGTCAAGGCGCAGCGATAACCTCTAAAACATGTTAAGTTCATGCCGTTTACACCAATTGAAGCAATGAGGGTACATATGGGAATGTTTAGCACAACTTCAGCAGGGACATTGCGGGTTCAAACTTGGACAAAGACTTCAGAACTGATTTCTGAACTGGAAAAAACAGAATCGGGACGTTCAGCCCAACAAAGCTTTTAAGAGGTTCTCCAGAGGTGTATGCTTGGGGGGGTGATGGAAAAATACTGGGAGAAGGTTACGGGGTGGAGACAAATGAGCTGAATAAAAAAAAAAAAAGAAGAGGAAGGAAAGGCAGTCACTCAAAGCTGAGATTTAAAGGGCCTGCTCGCACAAATTACAAGAATTCAATTACTTCTTGAGGTTTGTAGCGCCAGAGATCGGCTTGGCTAAAGTTCAGAGGTCTAGAATTTTTCTTTTTGTCTGCACAAAAATGCTGAAGGAGGGAAGCAAGTTTTTTTTAAACAAATTCTACTGAAATTCTTAGAGAGAGTAAGACACATGAAAAGCAAAGTAGGCATACAGGAAATATGGTATTGTGAACAGATTTTCCCTTTTCTCACATTAACATTTAACTTTTAAATAAAAGACAAACAATTTAAACAAATCTACACCAATGTGAGAAAAGAATTAACCCCTTGCTGAATCATGAATAACTGTAGGCTAAAAGATGTGGAAAAAAAGGAACACATCATGTCCTATCTAATGAAACAGAAGAGAAACAAAATTGCTCATCAGTTTGCAAAGGTCACTTTCAAAAAAATTCATTTGCATTGACCATAAAATGACACAAATTGGAGGTTTTGGACATCCAGCTCAGATGTTTTACAGGCTTTTCACCTTCAAAAATTTCTCCAAATTGGCCAAATACCTGTTTGTTTATAACTGTAAAAAATAGTCCCAGATAGTCCCAGTAACAGAATGGCAACAGAATTGTAAATCCAAAAACCCAGGAAACAGTGAAGTTTCCTACGTGGGGCTCAGTCCTTACAGTGATTGGAGTGTGATCAATAAGTGACCTCATTTTTACTGTAGGCGATATTTGATTAATCTGTTTGGCAGCCTGGGCAAACATTTCACACATAGACCTTAGCTTAGTAGGTACACAAATATAAACCAATCAGCCAAAAGAGCATGACTACAAGGCCTGCATAGCTGCTCACAACCAGGGTGGGCTCAACGGTGCGTTCGATTTCATATCGTACACTTTTGAGAACAGGAACACAGAACTTACACTTAAGTTTCTCCTGGAGATTAATCAGGTTGTATTTCCAGGAAAGGCGCGGTGAGTCGTGGTAATGGTTCGTCCCCTTAAATGATTACTGCGATTGTTATTTTTGTAACTTTGACAGATTTGAAGTCATAATTTCCAGTCGTGATTTACAGTGTATGAAGACGTGCTGAGACAGAACGGTCATGTCATACTTGGCCACCATGAAGGCCACGAGTGAGACAAAGAGCTGCTAACAGGAGGTCTCATTATAATCGTAAGCTCACTGAACACCAAAGGTCTCGGCTGCATGATGAGAAACCTAATATGTTTGACCTCTCGCATTTACAGCATAGTAGAAGAAAATCATTACATTAAAGGAAACAAAGTACATTGTCCTCTAATTTTAAAGATGTTCCTGCACCACAAAACCATGAAAAATCAAACAAGAAAGTAGGAGATAAATAAATACAATGCCTTTACATTTTTCTGTGGCAGATTGGTGATTTTTAAAACAGCAAAACTCATCTTTAGAGACTACAGCTAATCGAAATGATTAATTATAAATAATAATTTGTGTAAAATATTTGGGAGCTTATATGTCTCTGCTCATTCCTGCAGCTGAAAAGCTACCTGAAGCCCCCAGTAAGAAAATAAGTTGTTTTCAGTTTATTGCATCAGTGTTGATGGCCGAGGCGTTAACCTCCAGTTTATAAATTCAAAGTACCAACGATTTGCTCACTAAGAAATTTGCAGATTGCATTTTTTCATTTGTGTTCAAAGAAAGCCTTATGACATAATTATGTGTTAAAAAAAAGTTTGACAAACTTCATCTGACTGGACCATTGCAAAACTTGATGCACGCTTGGACTCACTGTGATGCTTAAAGGAAATCATTTGCTATCTAATGAAGGTATGGATTAAAACTGAATGGTACTGATAACAATTCATAACCTCCTCCATCTTTGCAAAAACCATAATTTCACCTGATGAAACATAATCCCATATGACAGTAGACGTGGTGGTTCCTTTGGTGAAAGTCAGTGTTCAACTTTTCTGCCAAACATAATGTTTGGAACTACCCCCCAAAAGTTCATTTTAATTACCCCAAAGAAAAAACCAAAAAACATTTCTTCAACAAAGTTTTGGAAGATTTCTGCCAGAGGTAGATATTGTCCTTAGAATAAAATAACTCTGACTCTAAGTTCTGCTCTTTAGTCTAGTCTATATACTGTAAATGCAAAAGCTGTTTGTCAATCTCATCCTGTGTAAAACAAAAGTTGCATCAACAAAACCAACATTTTAATCGGGGCCTTTGGTCTGTTAAATTGCTGTTGCCCATTTAATTTAAACAACAGCAATTTACAAGGCTCTGAATGTGTTCAGATTTATAATCAAACAATAGAGTTAAGATCAGCGCTTCATTTACCTTCAGGATTAAACTCGGGAAGTAGTATTCTCGGCTCATTTTGTGACATTATTGTCAGTAGGTCTGCAAACGCAACTTGTAGCTAGGCATGCATCAGCATTATCCTATCCCAGCATCTTCTCTTTCTGGTAAAAGGCTTTTTGTACCTCACGTATTTCTTAGCTGCTGGGGTAAACAGTCTCCCGGTAGAAAAACCCATGCTGCTCCCAGTTGGAGGACGTGTCCCCCTGGAGAGGCTGGTGGTAGAAGTGGGCTGCATCCCTGGAATCCCAGACGCATTCCAGAGGAAATGAACGCTGGTGTCGCCTGTGGGGGCGCAAAGAGTCTCCCTGCAACAGTGTCTGTCTCCAGTGGGTTGTCTTTGATCCGTCTGTTTACTGAAGAATTCCCTTCACCTCCCCAACCCCCCACACACACCTTGATGTCAGTTCCTGTCCCCCAGGGCCCTGGCCTGTGTCCCTCCATGCAGCTTCAGCCTTGGTCCAACTCACTGACCACCCAGTATTTTTGCTGAGTCATTGTTTCTTCTTCTATTTGTCTTTTCCTCCACACACACGTGTTGCACAATTTCTAAATTTTCTTTTGCTTAATGTAAGCAATGACTTTAATAAAGTCTACCTTTATTACATGCCTACAAGGCATGCAGATGAATTCCTGTAGTATTAATAAGATATTTTCATCGGTTCCTTTCTGAGCTCTTTTATATGATGATGTCTGTAGCTGGAGGTCCTTCTGCCTTTTTGAAGTACGATCTTGTTATAACACTAAACTTTAGGTTACCCCCTCTGTTTTCTTTGCAGTGGTGCAAAGAGTCGACAGTGTGTCTGAAGGTATTGCAAGCTATGGCGGAAAGATAATTGCGGTCGAGACAGATCTTAAAAAGCTTGGTACGTATTTACTAGTACGCAAGAATACAAAAGTGAGACAGCGGAGAGATTTCTGCATTTCAATGTGCTGGTGGTCATTTTCAGATGACCAAACGGAGGAGAAGTCCGAGAACACCACCACGGAGATTCAGGCTTTCAAGAGCAACGTCTGGGCCCTGCAGAGGCAGCTGTCTGCGGTGCAGGAACACGTCCACAGCGATCAGGTTAAGCTGAGTCAACTGCAGAGCATTGGCTCAGAGATTCAGAGCAGCCAGGGCACCATTCGGGGGCGTCTCGGCAGCAACACAGCCGCCCTGCGTTCGGTAAACGGCACGTTGCAGTCCTACGGCAACATCATCGAGAGCCTGCAGGAGGACACAGCCAGACTGCAGAGGGAGCTACAACAGCAAGTGAAACTGCACTTCCAGGCGCTTCTCAGCATCGGCAACCTAAACCTCACTCAGGCGCAGCAGAGAGGCCTCATTGCAGCTCTGCAGCGGGTCGTCGATGAAACCAGCCAAGCGGTTCACAAAATGCGCAACGACTATCAGAACCTGGAGCAGACGGCACGTCAGACGCACTCCGACGCCGAGTGGCTTCGTGGGAAAATGGAAAACCTGCAGGTCGTAGCGAGCAACGCCTCGACTCTGGCTAAAGCCAACAATGACAGCCTGGAAGACGTGGGGGCACAGCTCGCTTTTATGACCAGCCAGCTGCAGAACACCAGCAGGCTGGCTGAGGGTCATGACCAGACGCTTAGGGAGATCATGGACCAGCAGAGGGACTTCAGCAACCTCACATCCGCTAAGTTCGACCGGGTAGAGATGCAGGTGGATGAGCTGGAGGAAACTATGGACCGCGTTACAGGCAACATGAGCCACACCACGCAACTTCTGGGAGCCATAAACTTGAACCTCAACGACTTGCGCAGCTGCTCCGAGACCATCGGCCGTCACTCAGACGTCCTGCAGAACCTTAACGGCAGCGTGTCAGACATCAGGATGGATGCGTCCAGCCTGAGGTCACAACAGGAGGAGCTGGCAGCCCGCTTGAATAAGGAGGTCACCAGCCTGTCTATTGTCATGGAGGAAATGAAGCTGGTGGACACCAAGCACTCACAGCTGATAACAAACTTCACGATTTTACAGGGTGAGTAAACTGGTGAAGCCTTTGTCAAACTGCTTTTGAGAATTTTTCCTAACTTAAAATTACCTTTTAAATTTGAAGGCCCGCCTGGTCCGAGAGGACCAAGAGGGGACAGAGGACCTCAAGGACCACCTGGTCAGACGGGAACCAAGGGAGAGAGGGGTGAAAAGGGACTTCCAGGAATCAGAGGATCTAGAGGAGAGCAGGGTTCACCGGGACCACCAGGTCTCCCAGGGCTAAAGGGCCTCCCGGGTGTACCTGGAAGTCCTGGACCGAAAGGTTCTCGAGGGTCAGGAGGCAGAGCTGGACCGCCAGGAGCTAAAGGAGAACCAGGACAGGCTGGTCTTCCTGGAAGAGATGGCCAGACTGGTGTACCGGGACTGCAAGGACCACCGGGCATCCGTGGACCAATTGGACCAGCTGGGGAACAAGGCCCAAGGGGTCTACCTGGACCAGTTGGGCCACCAGGGCCTGTGGGACCACCAGGGCTATCAGAAATTCCCATTCATAGTGCAGCAGTGCCTTTTCCACAGGAAGAGGCAGTTCCTCATGCACTGATAGCCCCAGGTAAAACCTTTCCTCTTCTTTAAATGCTTCCAAACATTATATTGTTCTTCAATGGCCAGCTTATGAAGATTAATGTGTAATTCACGGTATGTAAACGTTAAAGATGCAATGCAGTGAAACTGACTGCATGCCCCTTCTGGAGGAGGGGCTTCTCTAAATTTAGTAGCTTAATGAAGTGCCGCATAATAAAAAACAAACAAAAAAAAACTTCCCTGCTGGCATAGTAAACTGATTCTTACTGCATTGTTTTGTAACTTGAGTGAAGTTGGAATGTACGTAATGGAACTTGAATCTTTCACTATGTCTATAATTATTAATCTACTATATAATTTTCCTCAAAATAAATTGTTTTGTGAAGTGACGCTTTATAAAACTAAATTGAATTAATTAAATTATTCCCTAAAGAGAAGTTAAACCACTAGCATCTGATTATTAGTGGTTGCACAATTTTCCATCAGAGAATAATCTGGTGCATTTTCCTATTAACTAATTATGGAATCTCTTAACGTTTTGCAGGTTGCCCACTTGGTTGGGTGAACCACAAAGACAGGTGCTACTACTTTTCCAAAGACCTGGACAGTTTTGATGATTCAAAAGCTAACTGTGAATCACAACTGGCAACGTTGCTGATCATCAGCGACAAAGAAGAACAGGTGACGTGTAAATGTGGCCAGCAGCTGTAAACACAGTCAGAACTGCTGTTGCGAGTTCAACTTGTGACTGACTGTTTTATTTTTCCACTCATGTAGAATTGGTTGGAGGGGCAAATAGTTGGAAAGGGCTACTTCTGGATCGGTCTGACGGACAGAGAAGAGGAGAATGTGTGGCGCTGGATGGATGGAACAATTCCTGCTTTCACGTCAGTGTTAAATCATCATTCAGTTTTTTGGGGGTTTTTTTGCTTCCAGAATTATGTCATCCCAGTTAATTAAGTGTGTTTTGGCATTGATATCATGTACAAGTGGTGTTGTATGTTTAAAGTTTTACATTGTTACTAGGCAAGCATTGTGATTTATTATGACTTGGCTTTTAAAGTCCTTAAGTCCATTTTAATCAGCATATATTAAACTGAAATGTCACAAATATCCCAATACATTTTATTTGTAGACTATCTACTCAACATTTATTATTAATAATTTTATTTGCACAACAGTTCAAAGAATAGATCAAAACATTTTAATCAAAATAGATTAAAATGTGATTCAATTCTCTTAACGTAAAAAAAAAAATAAAAATATAAAGAAGACCCTAAAAACATATTAAAGCTAAATGAAGTGATGTAAAAATCCTTGTTAACATTGCAAATCTGAAGCCAAAAAATGTCCCTTTCTTATTACAGATTTCTTGGCAGAGGTAAACTTGTGCTCTTTTTCCACCTGCCTCTCATTGTGCAGTTACTGTAGATAAAGACTATTGTAATTATAATGTGTGGTGGCCCCCTGTTGTCCACTTGCAGGAAGTGGAAGCCCGGCCAGCCTGACAACTGGGGCCACAACCATGAGTCGGGGGAAGACTGCGCAGGTCTGATCCACGAAGGTCTATGGAACGATTTCTTCTGTGAAGATCTCATTAGCTATATCTGTGAGAAAGAACTGGAGACCTGTAAGTCTGCTTCAGTGTCTGGATTTGTATTTGCAGCCCGACTTGCATTTAGGCAGTCATTTTTAAGGGTTGCTCTCGTTTTTGTCTTTACAGCAAAATCATAGCAGTTAAATAAAGGAGCACGGTGAGCAGCTCAGCTTCGTCCATGCAGCACTGATTGACTGAAGGGGCTTGTGGACAGTCTGGACGGAGAGCGGAAAGAGACGATTTTGAAAGGAGACTCGAGTGCATCGTTACCAGCAAGTGCAATACAGCAGGACATCCAAATGGAGGAGAAACTGTTAAAAAAAAATCAACAACTGATTTTCTATATAAAACATGTTATATACCTGTACTTGTACAACTAAACACCTGAATGTTTGTTTCATTAGCCAAGTTTTATAGGGAAGTATAAGGGTTATAAAGGTCAAAAGGATTGTAATTTTGTATAATTCAGACATTACAATGTGCAAAATGATAAGTAAAAAGGAGCACATAGCAGACATGCTGTCTTCAACGAAACGTGTATCTAACCTCATGAATGTTTATGTACTATTTTCATTTAAATGCAAATATAATGAAGGTACATGTATAAGGAAAATGCCACAATCAAATTAATTGGTGCCTAATTCAGTCAGGCACCAATTTCTTCTTTAAGGTCTCATGTGCCGATTGTGAATCTAAGGACTGCAGCAGATATGAGAGAAATTATAAGTTTCTTTTTATTTGAGCATAACATTTTGTACCAAATCTTTATCTGGTTGTTATTGAACTCAAACAAGTGAATCACAGTAAAGCTTCATCCCAATACATTAGAATGTGATATGCAAGTTTCATTTATTCGGTTTGAAGGTGAAGATCATGCAGATTCATTGCAGAAGTGGTTTATTTTAAGCAATTCTTCATAATAATTTTAATAACTTAAAAAAACATTACATGTATTTGACCCCATTCTACAGTTTTCAACTTAGTACTTAAGCCCAGCTGCTATTGCACGAAATACTGCATCAATCCAGCGTGGCATGGAGATAATCATCCTGTGGTTTTGATGAGGTGTAATGAAAGCACATGCAGCTTTGACGGCTGCATTGCTGGCTCTGGAGAAAGAGTCTTGTCATTTTTCTCCTTGACTCATGTAAGGCAGGCCTGGTATTTCACCTGTTCTTCAGGAGTTACTTCATTTCCTGGATGTCTGGATCTGGTGGTTCTTGCAGCCTTATTCCACATCCCAGAAATCTGCCTCAAACAGGTTTTTGAACTTTGCTTTAGAGTCCTCTGTAGGTGGTAGTTATCCTTGTTGCTTGCTCCCCTCTCTCTTCCAGTTTTTCCTTCCACTTAGCTTTCTAGTGATATAATGGGCTGTGATACTTTCCCTTCCTCCTCACACAAGATCCAAAGGATTTATACTATTTGCTGGACAGCTATCAAGTCAGCAGTTTTTCACATGACTATATGCTAGGACATCATATAATATTTCAGTTAAAATCCTTTTTATTATCAGTAAACAAAAATTATAAATTTAACTAAATTAATTGCCTGAAATAAACCTCACTGTCTGTAATGAATCTATATTGTAAAGTATCAAGTTCTGTATTTTATAACTGAAATACATATAATGGCATTTGAATTTACTGAGATGTACCTGCATCATTATGTTCAATGAGGCATTTAAAGACCAAAAAAAAAGTTTTAAATGCTATAACTGAATGAGGGAGAAATACCTCTTTTTAAATAATTGCTCTGCCGAACAAAAATTAGAGAATAAAGGAAAAAGTGGCTGATCCTAATCTCAAGCCAGCCAACTGGTTCATCTCTAGGACTGTCAGTATCAATAAAAAACATATGTTGAGCCTTTCTACTTGTAGAAAATGTGTTTTTTTTTCTGCACTCAGGTTTAAATTACAAAACAATGAAGGGAAAACTTCACCAATAAATCCATTAAAACATAACGGTGGTTTGATTTCTGCGCAGCTTAACCGAAGTTCATCACAAACTCTCTTCGCTGTTGAAGGATTGAGTTTATTCATTTTGCACAAAAAGGTATTTTCACATTTCGTTTCAAATATCTTTCCATTAGATTTAACATTTGGTGTTTGTTTTCTCCTCTTTAACCCAGATGATAAGCAAAAAGTGTTGATTCGCTTTGATTAACCACAGTCCATGCAGATCATTGACCGACATTTTCTTTCGGGTCATTTCACATCCAGCTTTCCTGCTTCAGGTCAACTCCAATCACAGTCACTCCTTCAGCTGCACAGAAGATTGAAAAGATCTTAACAATAGCACCTTTAATAGGATAGAGGCTAGCTACCTTTCTACAAGTATGGACACGTTAAAACACAACACGAGACGCAGAACGATGACTCAGAGCGCTGACACAAATCTAAAAATGCTCTTTAACAAACTGCAAAGACTCTTAGGAAGTCTTGTGGACACAGTAAACATCAAAATATTCAAATAAAGCACTAGCTGAGCCAAGCAGACAGAGTTAAGTTGGAGCTGTGCTTGCTCTAAGTGAGACGGTGTGTGGTTTAAGATTTCACATTGAATCATTTACACAAAAAGGTAAAACAAATATACACAAAAGCAGCAGCACATTTGTCTAAATGTAGATTTATTGTTGAGGTATGGTTTAACTTTTTGAACCATGATCTGTGCAGCCACGTTGTTTTTTTAAAATCTGCCAATTAGTTGGGCTGAGGGACAATTCAGAGCACACAACGTACAATCTTCCTTCCACGTTTCTTCTCATGTTTCCTGTCATGACGCAGCGATGTGGCTCAGTTTCTCTTCGGTGCATTGAGATGGTGTAAAGCCAGTGGGTGAATGAAGGAATCCAGATCTCTCAGAGCTGAGACACAACTCCAGAACTGTAAACATCTTGCCAAATAACCATTCAAAACAGGAATTTATCCAAGTTTTCGTCGTCGTCATCATCATAATCATCATCATCATCATTGCTGGTTGTCAGGCAGGTTGTCAGCTGCTTCTCGGGTCCCGTGCAGTTAAGAATGCCAACAGCCAAAAAGAAAAGGTGAGATGTGTTGGGGGTGAGCGGGTGGAGCGGAGGTCAGGTGAGGGTGATATGGAGGCAGGCTGGCTCAACGGATGAGGCGGTGCCCATCTAGTCATCCTTTTCCACTATGACTTCACCGTGGAGCACCCTCCTTCTCTGCCGCAGCATGTGCAAGTAGAGCTGAGGAAAGACTAAGAAGAAAAAAAAAACAGCACAGACATAAACTGATGAAAAATCACAACAATATTGTCAAGACTCTGATTTGGACACAATAGAAACACCACATTGTTTAAAACAATCCTTTTAAAACTGTCAACAACTTGCATGAAATGAAGAAGAAAAACAATTTCAGTAAATGTGCAATGTGGAACCAAAGTGTGGTTCCATTTTCCAGTCCGACCTAATAAAATGATGCACTGCCAGCGCCAGGTTTACAAAAAGAGGGTGATTTTGAGGGGGAACGACCAGAGCAGCAGAGGGAGATGGATTCTGACTGTAAAGAGGATACAAGTTGCATAGCCAACAGACAAACAGGTTTGTTGAGCACAGGCAAATACTATACTAAATATTATATGTTTGTTAATTTTAGTTTGTGTTTCTTCTAATGTCATTTCACTCAAATATCAGCAAGAGTAGGGAGAAATCAGATTTGAAAGGCTTGATGGAACAACCAACAAGTTAAAGAAAGCTGGGACTACATAATCCTTACTGCCACCTAAAACATTGCTCAGAAAGAAAACGACGACTCACTTGGTCGATAACAAAGGAAACTTTAAGACTCTTCTGGAATTAATTGCTGTCAATGAAAATGTTGACATCCGTGCAGAATGCAAAGTATACAAATAAAATAATTGAGAATGAGTTTGTGGATTGTTAGGCATCCGATGGTGGCGCAGCAGGAGTTCAGGCTACAATCAAGGACCAAGCAAAATATAACTTTTACATCCACTGTCTCAAATTAACTTTAGTGGATGTGGTCAAAGCTGTTCCACAGGCTCATTCTTTGCTGTGCTTGTACTTAATTGTTCAAAAGTAGCAGATTTAGTTAATGCTTTGGATCAGTCACTGAATGACTTCAGACAGGAATGATATTTTTTTGATTATATATGGTAGTGAACATTTCTGACCAATGTGATTATGTAACACCTGCAGGCAAAAAAAAAGATAAAAAAAAGCTAGGCTACAAATTTGGTGACAAATCTGTTTGGACAAGTGTTGATCAGAGAGAGTTTAAACAAGATCAGGACTTTTTTCAAACCACCCTTTTCTACCCAGTCATTAGTTCAAATGCTCAGTAGGCTGAACTAGATATTTTCAGACAAGCTTTAAATTCCAAAAGTCATTCATTCCTAACAAAACTATTTGTATTTGATCGTCTGAATGATTTAAATATTGATGACCTAAGGAACAAATTACTTCATTTTAGTGCCCATTTAGGAAGCAAAGTGCAGAAACGGTTGTGAAGACCCTCTACTCTAGCAGATCCAACTCTTGAGCCATATAAGGAGGTGCTTTTCAGACTCTGCAAGATAACAGTCGCAATCCCAGTGAGCACTGCAACTTGTGAACAAAGCTTTTCTACCTTATATCAGTCGTAACTGAAGAGAGATTAAAAAATCTGGGACTGCTTTGTACTGAGTATAAATGAACTGAGGCTTTGAGTCCTCTGCTGTTTGTTGATCCATTTTCCAAAAATCACAACATAAAGTTACTGCAGTACTAACAAATACAGTGAGTTTTCTGGTCGAGCTAATGGTGTTGGAGTTAAGGTTGCACTGAAATTTAAGAATGCATTTTTAGTTTATTTTGCTAAAAATGTAACTAGCGTTAAAATGCACAGATCTGAAGTTAAAAAGAGATACTGAGACAAATACTGCTGTTACATGTTGTCATTGAACCACATAACTAAGAGATTGAGGTATTTTTTGGTAAATATATTTATATTTTGGAACCTTCTGAAATATTTTGCATCTAAAGCAACAGCAAATGAATTGCTGTCATTATATTGTTGTAGTTCTAAACTAAAATTTGAGATGACTAAAGATAACTTTTGTAGGGTCGTTTTTTATTCCTTTTACAAATAAGAGTAATTTCTCTTCAGCATCATAATTATGCACTACTTTATTTTGGCCAATCCCATAAAACGCCAAATGCCAAACAATTAAGTTTGCATTTTTTACCATGACAAAATATGTCAAAATTTAAAGAAGGCATGAATATTATAATGCTGTCTATTGCGTTTTCCTCATGACTGTATATCAAAGCTAACTTATGGTAATATGCACACATCGTCCTCTTGCCAATAAAAGCAAGGTCATTTGCGAAATACATTCAGTTTCAATGTTTGTTTCCACGGATAGTCTTGGAATAACCCTGAGTCATCATTTCAACTTGAGCGTAACTGCTTCTTTCTGTCTGAGGGTGGTGCTGTCACTCCATTCAAGATCTTGTGCTCTATGTTTTGAGCTGCTGATTGCATTAATAAGGGTTTCTATACATTAGCCATATTTGGACTTAAACTTGTGAGTTACGAATCTTTGGTGCCCATTTTAAAATACGACTATGGATGACAGAGGGGCATGCTTTAAATATGAAACCTGTAAAAACCAGAGACTGAATGGAAAACAAAAGGACAACAAAGGAAAACCAGAGCATAAGGAAGAAAGACAGTTGGACAGAAAGGAGAAAATAGAGTTGACACACTAAGGACCGAAGAAACATTAAGGTAAGAGGGAAATGCATAAGAGAGGAGAGTAAGGGAAAAATTAAAAAAAGATTTTGAAGAAGGAAGGGAGAAACAAAAGAAGAAAAAATCTGAGGTGGAAAGAAAAGTATAAAGGACTGAGGGAAGAAAAAAGTCATAAGAAAGGATACAATAATAAAAGGAAGCAGGAAGGAACAAAATAGTTAGACAATGGGAATAGCAAACAAAGTTTGGAAATACAAAGATTTTCCCAGACTATCTTTTTCCATACTTATCCAGGCCTGGAAAAAGCTGAAATAAAATTCCAGACTTTTGCAGTGTATGTCGAAAAACTTCTCTATACTAATGTTGCGAGGGAATTATGTAATTGTGACACTACTGCTGAATAAAATCTACCATTTTCTCTGTATCTCGACACAATGCCCCTACTACTTTCAGAGAGTCAAGTGTCAAAATGTAGGGTTTGAGCGCATGGCATTCAAAATATAGAAAAATGCAAAAAAAAAAATTGCAACTACCAAAGATGCAAAGATATTCATTCAAAGAGGATTCTACAAATCTTTTGAAATTTTTTACACTGATATTGTAATGACAAAGTGCAATTCAATAAATTTAGAAACCCTTGATTGATGTCTATCGTCACTACTGGGTGTACAGTGGCTTCGAATACACAGTAGTTTCAGAAGCTTTACATGTCAATAGAGCAATCTAAAACAATCCTTTGGATACATTTTGTTCAGTTTATAGACTTAAGTTTTGTGAGGATTTTTCAATTAGGTCCTGTTTTGTAGAATTCACAAACTTAAAGGTGCAGCGCACAAGAGGGAGATTTCTCCTTACGTGGGATGTAGGACAGCATGACGATGATGAGGAAGTAGTAGTAGTCGAACGACACATTATATTTGTTGGGGAGCCTCATGGAGTACATTCCAGACCTGCGCACAAATGGCAGAGCAGCGTAAATGGTGAGCAGCTCTCCGACGACTCCCAGTGGGTACAAGACGATGAAGAAGTTGTATCTGCAGAACAGAAAAACAGCAGGATGTATTTCAATTCCAGTCTAAGTTATAGGCAAATCCAGCTGAAGACAGTAAGGTAAGCACACAGAAGACTTGAACACACTCACATGCAGCACCATCACTTCTTTCATAGGTTAATTTCCTTTTGATTAAAAGCCACTTGTCATAAGAAAACAACTACAGGGCACTGATATTTTATGCTTCATTATTTGTCACTACTGTACAATTTGCATGGAAGGTCAAGCTTAGTTGAAAACACTCCATTGTAATTATGGGGATTAATTGATTAATTACTTGAGGGAACTGGAAAGAGAAAAATCTATATGATATCTTCACGTTTTCACCACTAATTGCATGCATCCAATGCCTTTACCCAATTACATAATTAAAAGCTTTAATTTATGCCATCCAGGGACTTAAATGTGAGGCTAAAATAGTGAACGAGAATGGTCAATGTTTATCTGTGCTTGAGCCTGCTGTGCATTAAGCCAGCCAGCGGATCATGAAATTGAAGAAAGTGCTCTGAAGTTGGAGCTGAGGACCTTGATCCAAGATATCTGCTCCAGTCAGTGATCTGGCAACTGGAGACTGTGTGTATGAAACTGGAACGACCTGTGTGTATACATGGCCTGGCAGAGTGCACTGAAAGAACTTGTTTGGTACATACAGGTGGCCATGACATTATGGCCACCTGTATGGAACAATGTGTTTTTCCTGGCCGTGACACAATGTGGCATAGACCTCCATTGGACCCCTGAAGGTGTGTCAAGGTAACTGACACAAAGATGTTCCCAGCAGATCCTTTTAGTTCTCAAAGTGTGACATGAGCCCTTCACTGATCTGACTTGTTTGTTAGGGACATTTTACAGAAATTCTGTTATCAATGTAACTGAGCGTTACATTGATAACAGGGCAAATTTAGAGCCTAAATCTACACCCTAAACTACTTTTGCCCCTCAAAGCTTTGCTGGAGCCTTTTTCTTTGTGAAAAGATGGGGTGTACTACTTAAGAGGCCAGACCCAATAGGAAATATTGTATTCATGAAAGTGAGTACATAATCTACAACAATGGCCACAAGGATGTCAGGTCCTATTTTTTCCTGGCAGTCACATCATCCCATTGTCTCCACATGCTTGCTGTCCACTAATGCATTCTGCAGTCACGTATTTCCCAGGTAAAGACACAATCACACCTGCCAATCAACCTAATTCATCAGTTCATCAATTCAGTGTACAGTACTGACATTGGGTCACCCATCAGCACATCCTCTGTATACTGAAGTCCCTTCTTCGGATCATTTTTGACAGCACTGACCCCAACAGGCGAGGAGAACTCCACAGAAACAGCAGTTTTGGAAAGGCTCTAGCCACGCCTCATATCCAATGGTTTATCTGTTATATCCCACCTTCTAAAAGGTGCTACTATGAGGACCTAGCCAGTGTGTTTCCCTACATCCATCAGTGGTCATTCAAATTTGCCTGATCACTGTTCTGCCAACTGTTTAGAGTTACTCCAGGACCAAAGCTGAAAGTGGGTCAACAGCTTCATCCCATAAAAAAATTGAATTTCATTAACAGATAAAGGAGCTAATAATCAAGTAGTGCAGACAAACAACCATACCACAACTTGAACTGGCAAGTTCAAGTCGTGGAGAAATGCAAATCTTAACATTTTAACTGCATTTAGCCAAGCTTGTCCAATAAACGAATGTGTTTGGTGGAACAGCTGAAAAAATGACTTGTTCTCCTTAGCGTTTGTCCTGGGCTGAGAAGTTTTAGCAAATTCAAACAAACACTGTTTGAATCACACCTTTCAGTCATTAGACATTATTGTATGCATTTAGACAGAAAATGTCATATGAGACAACAGTAGAAGTTCAGCAACTAAAGTAAATATAACCAAGGTTTGATTGTTGGTGTGATGCTTATTGGCATGCTAGGTCAGTAGTGATAAAAAAGCTGGCAAGATGATCTGTTTTAGAGTGTAATAAATATAATTTGTGCCCCACATGAGCTGACCAACAGCTCAACAGGAAGCTGCAGGACAGAGATTTGGTTTGGCTCTGTTTTATAGCAACTCAAGCCGCTGGATCAGACTGTGGCTGTAATTCGACCTCGGACAACAGTTTACAACAATAACCGCGCCATGGCTGGATGCACTTTGAGTATTTAACATAGTGACACTTGAATTTACACAAAGCACTATTAAAACCGTTGTTGCAAATCAATAGTTTGGCACTGCTGAGCAGAAAATAGAGGGGCTTGCTGTTACAAAATGTCCTTTAAATTTTCTTTACTTCCTTTTTTCCCCCTCAACCTGTCACAGTGACACTATTTATCCAAATCTTTTTAGCAACACTAAAAAGCACCAAATACGTCTACTTTGCGACAAATAAAATGTATACCAGGGAGCCTCCAAAGAGCCATCAGCTTGAAACTTGTATAACAGAAGATCAACTGAAAGCTGAGTCATCTGTTGGGTGTAAAGATAACTTTTAAGCAAAATATTCAGACCCCTTGAACTTGCACTCAATTGTGAACTAGAAGCAAAACGCTTGCAAACTCAACATATCTAGTCTTTAGGGAAAGGTGGCAAGAAGAAAGCCATCTGAGGTTCTGATAAAAGTTAAAAGTTTGGACAACAAAGGTGATTTTGTCAGGGGAGACCATTATTGAACCTTATGGCCTACATGTAAAACGACGGCTGTGGCAGAAAGTGAAACACTGCACTAAACTCAGCAGAATTGTGAAGGAAGTCTTTTCCTTGGCATAGACAGGGGAACTGATTGAATCTGATGTCCAAAAGCTAAAAATACAGTTCCTGAAGAAGGACATCGAACATAAGCATATGAGCAGAGTTTGAAAAAAGTATTCAAGTGTTGGAATTAGTTCAGTCAGAGACCAGAGCAAAATCTGAATGAAAATCTGTAACAAGGTTGAGAAACTGGTGTGCACAGATGCCCCCCTCCAGCCTAACCAAGATTGAGCGATTTCCTCAAGTATATAAAGATAAATCAGTCTCTAGATGTGCAAAAATACTTGAGCTGCAACAGCAACCAGGGGTGATTCTGAGAAGCTTTGACTCAGGTTCACACGCATTTTAAAGATTTTTAGCTCTTAAACCTTGTATAACCTTTGTTTCACTTCACAGTCATGTGCTACCTTGTGTCAGTCCCAATAAAATACAGTGTAGTTGTATTAACATGTTAAAAATGAAAAGGTTGGAAAGTCCTACATATTTTTGTGAGACACTATGTCTGCTGGCGATAAGGGTTTTCTTATTTTTTAAGAAAAGGCTGCTCAATATTTTTCAATGTTGAGGAAAGCAAAGAACTTTAAATGACCTCTAGAAAGTCTAGAAAACTCTCAAGCCCCACAATGCACTTGGGTTTCTTGAAAGCAAAATATAGAGACATTACTGATGGTTTGAAGTGTCTCTGCAAAACTGAGATGGCCAGAAACATGTTTTCTGTCCTGTCACTATGTACATACATCCAGGCCAAAGTCCCTGCTTCACTGTACTGTAGTATACCATGGCACGATCCAGGACAGTGGAGATTAGTGGAGACAGCAGAAAGACTCAGGGGAGCGTCTCTGCGGATGTGAGAGAAACGTCGGCTGAACATTCCATGACCAAAACAGACGGTCTTAAAAACAGGAGCAGCTGAACATGAGCCCTTCTCCGGGGGCCTGGCTCTTCCACGCTTAAAGAAAGACGTGAAGAGCAGGGGACAGAGAGAGAATCAAGACCAGAGATGGAGCAAAAGGGAGAAAAAAGCCCTCCAAAAATAATAAACCAGATGGTCCCTGCAGGTACAACTTCAGAGGGTGTAGCCAAGAGCAACGTCTCTCTGTGGCAGTGAGTTGTACACATAATGCCTTTCAGCACAAAGTAGTGCATAACCATGAACTGAAAGTAAATTACGCATATTTGTATTCAGCCCTTCTAAAACGATGCTCTGTAGATGCAAATACAGCTGCAAGTCTTCAGTTAGGCCATAAATTATACCCTAGCAGATTTAGGTTTAAAGCAATCTTTTAATTTTATCAGGAAGTTTCTGCTGACTGGAAGTACAGTTAATGTTTTGAAGTTTTGACTGGAATATGATGTAGAATCTGAGGGGAGAGCCTTTCCATCACCCTAAAAGACCTCTGAGTCTTTACCATTCTCACGGCTAAGTCATGCTATGCTATGCTATGCTAATTTGTACTGGTCTGCCTTATAAAATGTGAATAAAATACATGAAGGTTTATGGCTGTGACATAATAAAATATGGAAAGGTTCAAGTCATATGAAAGTGTTTGGTGGGCTGTTATTCCAGATGGCTGATGGCTCTCTCTGTTCTATAAGACATGTGTGCTTGGACTGCTATCAGTGTCAAAACACTAATGTCTGTGTCTGATGTTCCCTCAGACGTCTCTGGTTTCAGGTGAGAAACTGTGAGGGCGGATCACCTCGTCACGAGCGATCACATGAATCTGAAGGATAGCATGACTTCCCTCTACAACTGGAAGCATTCCTACATTTTTAGGTTGTAACCTGCTGATAGTTAGGGATGCAAACGTCCAAAGTTGGCAAACAGTCAATTTAAAATGCATGCAGGTTATTTCTTCTGTACAATGTGAGCAGTTAGCTCCAAAGTGATGGATAACTGCTGTAAACAAAGTGCAATAACAAATGCATGCAATACTTCTTTGCGAGAGACAGTTGATAGTAATACATACACAAATGTACCATTACCAAACCAGACCAACACGCTTGCAAAAAGTGTGCAGCACCACAATATTAAATCGTTAGAGACGGTGTCTCCACCTGGCCCATTTGATGAAGTACGGCAGATGGTGGAGCAGGTTGAATGTGTAATAAGAATATCTGGTAATCTCTGTCACAGTCCACATGACGAGGAACAGGATTACACTTTCTTCGTTCTGGATCTTCAACAAAATGAACAGATTATTGTCCATTATAGTAATAAGTGCTGGCCCCAGACATCTTATGCTGACTGCAAATACTTTGACACTTTACGGATAATTCTAAAGGTAATATAAAAAAAATGTTCAATTACAATTGATTTACCTCCATAAAACAGAGATACACCAACAATTCAGTTTATCAAAATTGACCGATGATCAGCCGTTCAGAAATAAAAAATAAATAAGTCAACACATCATGCTTAAGCACTATGAGTTCAGGCGGATAACAATCTAGATCTAGGACATACAAGGAAAGAAAAAAAGGAAGTAAATATCAGAGTAAGGAAAGAGACTAGGCAGGAAGGAATGAAAGAAGAAACCAAAGGACATGAGGTAGGAATAAAGGGACACCATAAAACAAGAAAAGAAAGAAAACAGAAAGATACAAAAGGAATGAAGGAAGGTAGGAGCGACGGACCAGTAGGGAAAGAATGATGGACACAAGAGTAAACTATACATATAAGCTTTTAATTTATCCATAAGAGGCTAAATGTATTTCTTTTTACTATTATAGTGCAACTTCAACACTATTTTAATTTCTTCATCAAAGAAAATTGAAAAGCAACACGTCATTGGGAAAAAAGTTATGAACTGGGCAAAGTGAACTGCAGAGGTTTCAAAAGGTACTAAGTATTGCTTCTTTAAATACCTGTCATTGCAGTAAATACGTTTTAAAGCATACCAACAAAAAAGTAGATGAGACACTAACCCAACAATCCGAGAAGTACATTTCATGTGTCGTTTGATTGTAATGAATATTTACCTGTCTGATGCTACTGGTGATGAACCAAACCATGTAAATCCTTGAACACACTTGAACCCCAGTTACAATCACAGAAGTCCTCACAATTCCTGCAGCAAAGGCAAAGGAAAGACATTCATAACCTGGGAACATACCGAAGTGTGTGAAATAGGATCAAATAAATAAATAAATAAAGTCAATCCTCACATACCAACGGCACAATGTCCCACCTGGATGACAAAGACAGGAGCAGTTGTAGTTAATACTGTCTTTCACTTATTAAATAAAACTTTAAATATAT